>JAAGNO010002702.1:166052-258252 GCA_033439905.1 Ceryle rudis | reverse complement strand
CCCTTGTTGTTTGTGTGGGGGTGGGGGGGGGGGGGGGGGGCTGGGGTGAGGGGGGGGGGGGGGGGGGGGGGGGCGGAGGGGGGGGGGGAAGGGGGGAGGGAAGGGAGGGAGGGAAAAGAAAGGGAAGAAAATCTCAGTCTAAATTGCACAAGAAGTGTGGGAATTTATCGTAAGCAAGGAACACAAGAACGGGACATGACTGGGAAAATGGAAGCTGGAAAGGCAAAGCCCACTCACTCCCAAGTCTGATTCATTCACCATGGAGGCAGATCAGACTCCCATTCCCTGTTCGCTCAATACATGACCATCTTACGAGTTCTCCTGAAAGCTCATGTTTTCTATTAAAAGGATGCAGGAGGTATGTGGGCAGGGTTCGGTAGCAAACAAGCTGATGATTCAAGGCCACATCTGCCAGCTGCATTGTGCACTGTGTTGGATGAATCTGTGGAGCACTTACTTGTGTAGAGTCTTTGAGCAACATTTGGGGAAGGGATCACAATGAAAATGTAATGTGTTGCTAACACAAACAACTTACCTGGGTGCTTGTGGTCCTGCGTATGCTAGTACCATTTCAAACCACTTTCTTTCTCAAGGCTGGAACAAACTGCTGTGCTGAGAGATGCAGCTGGGGAGACCAGTCATGACATGGGAGACATCTGATGCTGGGAAGCTACTGAGACGTTAAGCCATATTTTTAAGTTTTTTTCACTAGAGCAGGTGTCTTCTGTAGATCTCTTAAAGGTTTGTTTGCCTGTGTAACTGATTGACCAGGAAATAAGCAAAGTGGCAGAGGAAAGGACCTTCAAATGAGGAGGGCATGTTAAGCTATGGGTAAACACCTCAGGAATGTAGATATGAAACAAGAAGTGCTTGTAGGCGATCTGTAAAGGTGTCACAGGTCAGGAGAGGGCATGATGATATCTGCCTCCCTCTGACTTGAGCTGTGTGAGGAAGGGCTACTGCCATGCTTTGTGACCTTTCTGTCTAAAGCATCTTAAAATAATCCCATCTCTCTTTGTTGTATAGCATTTAATGACTTTCTGGTAAGAAAAAACAAAACCAAACCAACCAACCAAACAAAAAACCAACAAACCAAAGACCTGAAAACTAAACAAAAAAAAGTATCCCAAACCAGGGAAAAGCACAAAGCTCTTTTGGTTTTGCCTGAAGTGTTTAGCCTACAATAGGGTAAAAATTCAAGGGGAGAATATAACAAACAAGCTGTCACTGCTGAAGGCACTGTGGAGAGATACAGTGACAGGATTTTTACAGACTGACACATACCTCTCTTAAGATACAACCAACACCACTGAGGAAGGGCAGCCAACCTCTTGCTGTTGGGCCTATATATATACTCATTGAGATGGGAATAGGGATGGGAATAGGGGTGGAAACAGGATGATACTGCTCCCAAAGACACTGTTGTATTGCATGATGTGTGGTCATGTGTGGTCATGTCTTGCCTTCATCTATGGAGCAAGTTGGACCTCCACTAAGATGTCTTCTCATGAAGTAGTTACTTCTGCCAAGGGTGGGAGACTGAGTTATATGGAACACTCATTTCACCTTTGTGCCAGTTTCTACAGTTTTGGTTAATAAAAGAAGTATAAATTAACCAGGGAACTGTTGGGTTGAAAATAATGCAAAGATTCTGTTCTCCAGTTGCAAGGATGCTACGCTCTGAATCAGTCTGTTGACATCAGTACAGATAATCTAGATTTACACCAGTGAGAAATGTTGTCGTTCAGATGGATTAGCTGAAGTGATTCCTTATGGATGAATAAAATGGTCTCACAGGGCATGTTAGACACTCTGATGAAAGGATTTATTGTATGGTTCCTGGAAATGTGGATGAGACATCCTGATATTCTATAGGTACATTGATCACATCCTTGCTGTTGCTCAAGGTAACCTGGGAATTATTCCTTTAAGTGCCATCAAACAATTTCCTGTTTTGTTCCAGTGATACTCAACTGAATCCTACTTTGCCACGTTGCTTGAATAGACTGCTCTGAATATCACCTGGCATATCAATTACTTGCTGTAGTTTGCTGGCTCTTTTATACAATCTATGAGATGTGCCAAGGGACCTGATCCTTCAGTGCTGAAGCTGGAAACTGCTGGTGAGTCCTTTGCTTTATGCAGACCTCCCCTTACTATCACTGAAAGGCAGAGACAATGCCTGTGCAGTTTGAAATTACAGTTACAATTGCACAGAAAAAAAATGACAGGAGCAGCTGTCATATTTTTAACAAAATTTGGTCACTGCGGATATGAAACCTGAGAACTTGCATAAGAGACCAGCTCCACTGAGCGTTGGTTTAGTCCACAGAGCAGCTTCACAAAGTGGGCCAGTTCACTCTTTTTCTGGAGCTTTTTGCCTGGGGAATTGTGGCTGCAGGTTCCCGAGGGCCCCCTGGTGTTTTACGCAATCTATCTTTAGAGAACTGCAAGTTAATTTCTGAGAAGGGCACTGGCTTTGAGCAGGGGCTACCTCTAAACTGACAAACCACTTCCTGCAATCGTTAACTGAATTAAGATCTTGCTGTCCCCTTCACTCCCCTGAAAAGACCCCCCTCTCGCCCCTTCACCACCACCCCCACCCTTGGCTTGGCATCAAGAAATATTGGTAAAGACAAAAGGGCATGAAGAGTTTGAAGTGATACTAGTTCATGTCCCTTCTCTCTCCCTGCGTCTTCTACAAAGATCTCTGATATCAGACCCATTGCATTTCTGCAGGAGCTAAGGCCATGACATTTCCAGAGTGCTTTCCAGTCTTGGGAAAGATGGTTCCTCAGATGTCTGTACATTTGATGCTTCCTTTGCATTTCTACCAGCACAGCCCTCTGAAACTGATGCAAAAGGATGTTGTAATTTTTAGCCAAATTCTGGAAAGTAACAGAGCACCTGCAACTATCTCCCAGGACATTATTCCCTGCTAAAAATATCCCAGGTCTGGTCTGTATCAGCTTCCATTAGAGGATATGGCAAAACCTTGCAATTATCAGTGTTGACTTCAATGGTATATGCTTGTAGCTGTTGAGAAAAACAACAGCAAAGCTACTCTGAATTCTTCCTGTCTGATTTTATACTTAGTGGTGGTGGGGTCTATTTTTATGTTTTGTTTCCAGATTATTGGTCTTCTAGCATCTAATTTACTCAGTCTGCATGCATGTGTTTCCAAAACCTCTTTTTTTTTTCTGGGTGAGATTTAGAAGGGGTTACTTAGTACATGTTGCTCTGTCCCTAGGTTCCTGGTCCCCCTCTCCGAAGGTGTCCAGGCAGGATTATTCACTGTGGGACTTGCAGATGCACATTAGTATTTTGCAGATGGTGACAGAAATTGAAATGTTAGCTAAATAATATTTTTCAAGAAATTTTAAATTATGGACAAGGCAATTTGTTCAAGGAATGTGGGTTTTTTGCAGTTATAAGATTCCAGCATCATTGCAGAAATTATTTGGTTCTATACACATGAAACACACAGGTAATTTAAGACTATAAACACACCTTAAGACATGTTCTTCTACTTCATTTTTATTAGATAAGCTCCTTTAAAACATGACCATTGCTTCATAACTTAAATAGTCATGAAAGTTACTCTTCCTGCAGGCATGTCTATCTCAAAAAAGAAAGAATATAAAGGCTTTGACTATTTTCACACACAAATATAAAGAAAAAAATGGTTTGCAAACAAATATTGGCTTTCAAAGCAACTATTTTGCTTCTCCTTTGCGACAGACACAATGCCAACAAGAATTACAGAATAGCTAAATGGGGAACATATGCTACATGTTAGTATCTAAAGACTGGGAAATGTGGGGAGGAGTGCATAGCGTGAGTAGAAGAAGCCAAAATCAAGAATATGTGCAAGTCTAGAAGAAACCATTTAAATTTCTCATTGAACTTTGAAGGCTACTTACATACTATATATATAGAATATATATATACTTATACTATACATACGTGTTTGCTTTTTATACTGGGGACATTGACAGAGCTGAAGTGCAATGTTGAAGACCATCTAAAGGTTGCTAACTTCTGTCCCAAAAAGTAGACAGAAAAGGAACTTGAAACCTCTGCTACTGCTGCCTGTGCAGGATGAGCAAGAAAAAATGACCAGGGAAAGTTTGTCAGCCCTCCTCAGCTGGAATGGAGACCCACAACGGTGCATCCTAATTCTTCCATGAGATGATAGACTGAAGAAGGGTATAATCACTATAGTATCATATGTTTTGATTCAGTTTATCCTGAGTGTGTAGGGCACCTGAAGGCAAGATGAGCCTTTAAATTAGCTCAAAAGACAGAACCAGTGAAGAATTTTTCAGCACAACAGTTGTTTCCTTGGGAAGTGACATTTCTTGAAAATAAAAACTTTCCCTGGGAGCACACCAGTTGGAACAAAACTCATCATTGTCAGTGCTGACAAAGCTGCAACTCCAGAGGTTTATAAAAACTGAAACTGCATAGGAAATACATACAGGCATGTAGCTTGAATACAGTCTACAATACATACACCCCAGGAGGCTGCAACGTATAGAGCCAGGTATGTGCTCCCACCAAAATCATTTGGAGTGTTTCCATCTTTCTTAATGGAAGCAAGATCTGGCCCAGAGTATGGAAATGCAAAGAGGCAGACAGTGTGAGCCCAAGGGAGTGTCTCATTTGTTTGGTCATTGCTGCATGTCTGTTGGGTACATGTTTTAGCTGTTATATTCTTTGTTCAGTAGGGAGCCATCAATGCCAAGGGTGCCATTTATTACATCCATGTAAATTTGGGTTCAATTCATAAATGCACCAGAGCCTTCTTTGGCCCCTCAGTAAATCTGGGAGTGAGAGTTGTTTCCGTTTCCATTGCTGTAAGTAGGATGAAGAAAGTTTTTGAGATAAGTAGATAAAATATGCCATGAACACATGCAGGATTGTGTCATTTGATGGTTCATGAACTGTTTCATCAGTTAATACCTTTCTCCCACATAACCTAACACGGGATCAAATGGCTGTGGCTCACAGACAGTCATACACCCTGGGGTATTTGAACCTGTTGTCCTCCCATCTTGAGAGAGCACCCTGCCAAGCATGCCTGGAGGTCATTTGCAGCAAGACCAGGCACAAGTTACATTTTTAATCCATCACTAGGAGTGGAAGGTTCACAAGTCCCTGAGAAAAGCAGGAAGTGTGAGTGAGACTGGCAGGCCGGTGGCTGTGGCTCTGAGCTGGAAGCCCTGGGCTGGGCAGTGGAGATCCCCTGCTCCATCAGTGGTGTCTGGGCTTAATGCAGTGTCTCTGTGGTGTCACAGATAGAAAGTATTGACAGAGACACTCAGAGAAATCAGGAAAAATACATGCCCGTGTAAGGACTTTGTGAATGCTGCATCTCCAAATTATACATTTCTTGTTCCTTTTGGCATTTTAAATTCTAACTTGCAAATACTCCATTTGATAATGAGGGTTGTCTGTAGGTGTAATTTTCACCTAAACAGTCATCTAATGGAAAGAGGAGTGCATTAAACTGCTTGTACAGTCTCTGACTGAACACTACAAACATTTATTTCAAGAGGCAGACTAAGGTTAGACTAAATGCAGGTATGCTGGTTCTCAGGTCCATGTACTAATGTTTTTCTCACCCTTCCACTACCAGAGCCTGCCACTTTGAACTTCATGTGGTGTAAAGGTCTTTGACTCTAATTCCTCAACAGAAAATTCCTGCAGAAGAAGACCTACTAAGATGTGATTCAGACCATGAGAAAAAGCTCAGCAACCCGTGATGGCCTTCTCTGGTCCATGGCAGGGAGCAGCAGAGACTTTTGAAGAAGGTATGTAGAACTCATTTACACTTTTCAAGAAGACAGACATAATTTCCATCCATCTTGGCCAGAGTTTGTACCCACTGCAACACATGTTGTCATCTTACTAAGTTATACACCCAATCTTTCTTGTGCAATCAGCCATCATTGGTGCTCTGCCTTTTTGGCTGCTACCCCATCCTCTTCATCTCCCACTCTCTGCTCCCATGTATTTTCTCTTAAGAAAGTTCAGCTTCTCAGTGTAAAGCAATATAAATCAGGGCCTGAAGGGATTTCTTGGGAGCTGTCTAGCCCATCCCTCTTGCCCACAGAAATTCAGCTATACCTAAATTTGTATATGAGGAAGAGGAGAACGGGGCAGAGGGGCTGTCAGGCTGCAAGCTACTTTTGGCTTGGCTCTGATTAGCACCAAGCACAGGTGCTAAGCACCTCTTCACTGTCAGATTTTCCATTCAGTGTGTGTCCTTAATACAGGCAGAAACTATTTTTGGTTACAACACAATCAGCTATCTTTATCAAGGGGTTTTCTACAGTGCCCATCTGTATGGCAGCCAAGTACTTCCCAGATAGATTCCATCTTCACGACATGAATAAGAAAGCAGTTCTCTGACAAATTATTTAAAAATAGTATGGGTAGATTTATTAACACCTTATAAAATGTAGGCAGCTTCAGCTAAGTATAAAGTCAGACAGCAAAGCGATAGAGGAAAATCTGGTTAATGTTTTACATGGAGTTTTCTAGATATTAAAGATCACTTCTTTCGAAACTGATTTTTTAGAAAAATGATGACTTTGAAAAGGTTTTTTTGCAATTCACTTATACATTCCAGACACACAACCCACATAATAAACATCTTAAACTTGAGACTTTCACTTCAGTTTACTTGATTCCAATCAGTAATTATGGATACTAAATTTCTGTAAGTAACATCTAAGCTAAGTTACATTGTCTGCAGAAAGGTTTGCACCATTTAAATCAATCTAGAAATCTGTTAAGTAAATCTGATGCAAGTTTAGTTATAGCAAATGTCTTTGCTAATAAATTTCTCGGGACCAGGCTGTATCTTTTCTGCATGCATGGATGAAACTCAAGTGCTCTCAAGGCCTCAGTGAATAAATAATAAATGATGCAAAATAGCTTTCTGATACATAATAATATCATAACTTTAAAATGTGTTTTCTCGGGACTAGAAATGAGTGCAGTGTGTCCCTCTGGGAAGTTATTAAATACAAAGAAAAAAAGAGCTATTTCTAGTGTTGGAAGCTGGTCAATGCTCCTCTCACCACACCCTGGTTCCTGACAATCATTTACACTCATCTCTTACACCCTTTGAAGGGGCTGTAAATTATCACCAACTCAATATGTTACACCCACCTTATCACAGGTGAAAATAAACTGTAAAGCAAAGAAGATTCAGACCTGTGGTATATACATGCACAGAAAGGCTGCTGCTTTAGGTTTTCAGATACCTTTATTTATCTTCACACCATCATAACCTCGTGTTTAATATTCTTAACCCTCTCTCAGCTGATATTTGATCCTATATATCAGAGGTCTGTTTCTCCCTTGTTGTGTCTGTAAAGCTTTCTTGCTTGGATTAATCTCCATTTAGACTAAAAGTGTTTCTCTGCTCACTAAACTGATGTTTAGTGATCTCTTGTGACTGTGTCATTTGTCCTTGGTGCCCCTGGGATCTTAGGTGATCCAAAGCCTGGCCAAAGCTGAAACTACTTACCTTATATAGTCAAATGGAATGTAGTCAGTGTTACAGGTGAGTAAAATTTCTTGATCCAGTTTCAGTGACATATAAGTAATATTAAAATAATCCTTAAAATGACTTTATTATAACTCTAGAGAACCACTTAAAATGACCAATTTTTCCCCTCTGTGGTAAGCTGAAATGGAAGTTAGGCGTAACCCTTGATTTTCTTTCCTGGCAGGAGCTGGGGAGCCTGAGCACATGATACCTGTTCCTCTCTTTCCCCTTCCATTTGCAGGGAAAAAAGCCTTCCTTTCAACAAACCTGATGTGCCACCACAGCCTTCTTGCAGGGATTACTGTGTAAAGCTCAGCAGTCAAGAGCAGTTTCTTAGCACCACACAGAGGTCTCACTTGCTCCTCTGCTGCTAGCTGTATTTCAGCTCCTGGGACACTCCTAGGACAAAGAAGCAGCTATTGACCATCAGCTCTGACAAATGAGACCTGTCACATCAGGCACAGTAGTTCAGATTTGTTACAACCTTTGAAACAGTCCTTTTCAAAAATATTGAAAGAAGCCAGTCATGGTAGCAAATTTACGTACTCCTAAATTAGGAGATAAAGAAGGTAAATTTATCTAAGCAGCCCCGATTTGGTCTCTTCATATAAACAAGTCATCTTTAGTGATGTGATCACAGACCCCTGCACCTCCTGGGGATCTCGCGGATGATGGTGTTTTAACACTGGGCAGCTCAGCACAGTCAGTGTGAGTCTCATCTTGCTTATCAGACCCACACAAACCACCCTCCAAGTGCAGCTTCACTCATCTTCCAAAAGCTTTTCTATCATGATAGCAGTCAAAACCTGTGCCAACTCTAAAGAAAATGTTTTCTTTCTAATGCCAAAAGACAAAGTTAAGCTATTATTCTCATTTTTAGTGGTAGAGACATTCAATAGACACTAATTACAGGCCATGGTTTTTCAGAGCCCTTGGTGTATTGTGCACTCAGGGTATAGCTCACTGTACCTCCAGTTACAGCTGAGCCAGCAGCAGCTGCCAGCCAGTTTTGTTCTGTGCACTGAATAAACATGGGAAAACCAGGTTGAGTATGGCACTATATGTTTAAAAGTGGATTTATAAAATGTACAAAAAGAGGACGGGTACGTGACATTTGTCTCAGCATGTTTACTAACTTTGTCACCTAAATATATGTTTTCAATACATTCTAAAATTCAGAAACATGACATGTAACATGATGTAGGAGTCTGAACTTGCTATCAGCTGGACCAAACACTTCAAATGCACTATATAAAACCCTGCCAAGTTTGTTGAATAATCCACAAGAGCAGCGGGTCCCCATCTTCCCTACTGCCTCAAAGGAAATGGAGCATGTGGCCTGTAAGCATCCCAGATGTTTGTGGAGAGCAGAGGAACGAGGAGATTTGAAAAAGGAGAGACTTGGACCATGGAGGGAAGTGGTTTTAGGACAGAACTAAGGAGAATTTGGAGCTGGAGTGTAGAACTATGATGATTCTTTAATGCAACAAGAGATCATCAAAAAGGCAATTTAGGAAAGAGCTTGGGAGGATTGACAGGGGATCTTTATGTGCTGTTCAAGCCACTGACATCAGTGCTGACTCCCTCAACAGCTGCTTTCACCTCAAACATTCTGTGAGGGAGTATGTCATGTTTTATCTCAAGCTTCTTAAAGAGCCAATTAGTCTAACAACTCATCCCCACTCACAGGCAATATACAGATTTCTAATGAGGCATCACCAGGTGTCAACCACTCTCCAAGCTGACCACCTCTGTCCTATGGATGTTTGAAGCATCCTAGGAGTTTTAGCTCTGCTTCACTCAGCGCTGTGCCTTCACTCGCTTTAGCCCTTGCTCTGTTGTTTCTGGTTTTGATGCCAAGGGTTGAGACTCATTCCTTTTTTCCTCTCTTCCCTTTGTTATGGAAGCTGTAGGTCTGTCTTTCATTAGTAATCACCTCATGGGAGGGAGGCTACTTCACAAGACACTATTGTCCTATGATTTAATATACTAGTCCAGTGTCTTGCGGCCCCGTTAAAATCATGTTATCCATGATTATGGTAAATTTTTTGGTTCACTTTTTTTTTGTGAAAATGCCCCAGCATTTAGCATCGACCCTTAAAACAACCAGCCAGTCTGGGCTGAAGCATTCTCTGCAGATGGCAGCCCTGCTAAGAGGGTACTGCTCTGCAGTATAACAGCATCAAATAAAGCTCCAGATCTGACTCTTCATCTCTTTTAGACACCCTTTTAACAGTAGGTTTTTTTTATAGTGGCAATAAAATGTAGCTACCCTAGAGCTGAAATAATGCTAGTTTAAAATCAAACTTTTTTGATAAAACAGAGCCACGTCAAGTGTGGCCTGTGACTCTCTATTATGGCAGATGGTATGCTGTGGCTCTCAAAGAAAGGTTTTACATATGTGGTTGCATATTTGTGGTTGTACTCTCTAATAATGTTGCTTATATATTAAAAAAAAAAAGGATAATAATCTGGGTAGTTTTTTTTCGCAGCAGATACAAAGGAATTGATATCAGTCTTGGATCATAGTTTATGGAGTTGCCATTCTATGCTGTTTCTATTTGACTCTTGGTCTCTTAAAATGGCCTTTTCTTTACAGCATTGTTCAGAGTGTGTTAGTCTGCATTGTTTTATTTGCAGCTTTTCTCTACATCCTGCATATTTTGAGTTTCTTTTGTAATTTCTGTATTTTAGTCTATTACTCCCTTTTCTTTATCTCTTTATTTTTTGTTTTCTCTTTTCCTGTTTCCTTGCAATCTTCTTCTGGTCTGTGCTCTCGCAGTGACAGTCTGCTACGTTTCAGGTGCACTTTCCTCCAGATTAACTGTAAACCTCATCTTTTAAAGATTTTTTTTTTTAATCTCAATTTATATGATCTCAGGACAGGAGCGCTTGTTTTCCTTAGGTTTTCACAGATATGCTTATGATCCACCAGGGAGATTGGCCAAAGGTTGTTCCCATCCCTGGACCCTTTCCTTCTTTTTTCCATTGGAGCAACTCAGGCCATCAATGGATACAGAAGCTGTGATGTTAATAGGGATGCAGCTGGACTATGGGAGTTTGCAGCATGTGCTGAGACAGTGATGAGTTTGTCTGGGCCTCAGGAATGAATGGAAAAACATCCTTAAAGACCAGAGGGGACTTGGCAGTGTTGTCAAGTGACCATGCTGGTTGGAAACAAGGACCCCCTGAAAGGGGAGGGGCTATGGCCAGGACACAGTTGTGTGTAAACATTGCTCCTTCTATCCTGGCTTACAAAGCTGGGTTTTCTTAATTTAGAAAGTGAAGTTTTTACTCAAAACAAAGATATCTTTATGGGTAGTACGAAGGGTCTGGGCAGCTCCCCCTCTCCAGCCAGGTGACAGTCATATTACACTTACATGCCACCTCTCCACAAGGATTTGTCCCTGTACAAGCTGAGCATTGGTAGTATTGGTTTTGTCTTCACACTCTGTATTGTAAATCAGGTATCACACGTCTCTGATCACACTGCTCTGTACATCCAGTCTAAAATTAATAAGGGATCTGTTATGTGTAAGGTAAAATTCTGCTCCATTTAAGTGTCACTTAGATCTTTCCCATAATGAGTTACGCCTGCTTGTGTAGAGGTAATACGTACTTTGCACTGGCTTCAGTAAATTCTGTCTTCCAGCAGGTTTCTGCAAAATAATTTTGCTTGTTACAAAATATAACAGCTCTTTACAAAGGCTGGACTTAAATTTGGTTTGCATTTTTTTCCAGTTACTGTGCAGTTCTTCATGCTCCTTCTTTCAAATTTTGTGCAGTTTTACCATTCCTTTCTTAGATTTTGATTTTCTTCCAGTTGCTCCTTAGATTAATCCAATATTCTGAATGAGACCTGGTTTCCTTCAGAATTTTCAATCTGCAAATGATCGTTCTCCATGTATAGTCTAATTGCCTCCTTCACACTAAAGTCAGAATCTTTTCTGCAATTTTGTTCTTGGTTTTGCTCTCCATTACAACTGTTGTCTCAAAATTAGGATTCTATAAACCCTCTGAACAACACAGTTGATTCGACAGTTGCAACTCTGTTCTCAAAGCCTCAAAAGCCTCTTTTTCCCTTTTTTTTGAGTTCCCATATGATATCTGGTCAGACATCATAGAATCTCTCTCAAAAGTTTCATTCTATCAGGAATGAAGATCTTTTTCAATGTCTTGATCATAATGTCATCATTACTTTGATCTTCATTTATATGCATATTATCAAACAACTTTTGTGATTCTTTGATGAAAGGCTGCTTTTACTCACCTTCTTTAGTGTCTGCTTGCCCACATGAGAAGACAATCATTTAGCTTTATCCAATTGCTTCCTGTGGCTTGATCGGATCTGAGCTGTTTTGGCCTTCTCAGTTCCATGTTCTTTGCTCTTTTCTTTCCCTTCTGTTTCTAGGTACAGTCATTTGTAATTACCACCTCCAGTGCCACACAGCATTGTAAATTCAGCATACTGCCATTTTCTAAATGAATTTTCTAAATAAAATGACAAAAATATGCTAGTACCAAAAGAAGAGTTTTCTTGTGTTAGGCTTTTCTCCTAGGTTTGGGATTTTTGGGTTGGTATTTTTTGTTTGTTTCCTTTGGGATTTTTTGTGTTTGTTTTTTTGGGGGTTGGTTGGGGTTTTTTTTGTTGTTTTTTTTTTTGTTCTTACTCTGTGTGTGCGGTGGTTGGGGGGTTGTTACTCACAGTTTGCAAGGTATTGGTCAGCTTTTCCAGATTTTTGCTGGTTTGTCTCTGCGTATAAAAAAGTAAGTCTATATAGTATGAGTTTCACAAAGTTTATGAGCACCCAAAATAGTTTCTAGAGTGGGCAATATAAAGCAACTAAGATGTGCTTCCAGCCCACCATAAAGTGCACCTCTCCCACAGAACAAGGGCCTTGGACCAATGTATGCTGTGCTTGTTGAAGTGTCAATACTGAGCATATTGACCTGCAATACTTCGTTACCTTCCCAGCTTTTTACCTGTGAACTCTTGATCCTACACCCCTGCCTTTGACTGTTACATGCTCTGATTTCCTGTATCACAGCATCTGTACTGCAGGTCTGTTATCAAAGTTGTGCTGGACTTTATGTGCCTAGTAGTTGAGTGTAGGAATAGGCATTGGGGTGCTTGGTGTTACACCCTTGCCATGGCAACCCTTTGGGCCTGAGCTTATTCCCCTACCTTGTGCTGAGCTGAATTGGGGAAATAAAGGGCTGTTGACCAAATCTCACCCCCTGGATGGTCTGGCTGAAGTCCCTGGATACTGAGGGGCCAGGTAACTCTGCTAGGACAAAATTGTCTGAAGGCCATTATAAATTTATTGTTCACTTATAGCATTTTAGTCTTTGTAGAGTCATTTTCCTTCTTTATTTTGCTCTGTGCAAGCAGAATAGGAGAGAAGGAAATGCTCTCAAGCAAATAGCTCTGCAGCAGGGTTAAGGGAGGACACGTGTTCAGTGAGAAAGGTTGTGAGAGTTCAGACTCATTTTGAGATCTAATGCATGGATAGCACATTCCTAATATCACAAATAAGTAGCAGGTCATGTGAAAAGCTCACATGTTTAAAGCTGGCTGGAAACCAAAGCTGTTGATCATATACAAGTACAGTGAGCAAGGGTCACCATTTACATGCATTAGGATAAATCTGGAGCTGGTTCATTGTGGATCACTGGGCATTTCTAAGTTTGTACTAAGAGGATGAAGAAGGCTGTGTTTCAATGGCATTTCACTCACTGAAGCAAATGGAGCTCTTCCTGTCCCTACACTGACCACAGGATATCAGGAGATGAATCTAAGCTTAAGGAAGGTATGAAATGGAAATGAATTTGTCAAGTGTAACCAAAAGCCAGGACAGAAGTTCCTATTCAGAGTTAAGGTGACCTTAATTCACTTTTGTTTGACTAACTCAAAGTGCACTAACCACTCTCTCTCCTGTGGGTAAGGATGTCCAGGTTCAGCTATCTCATAAGGAATAACATGTTGTGATATGTGGGGTAAGTCCAAGTTTCCTTTTAAACAGCTGGACTTGTACATTAATTACACCCAGCCATAAACATACTTTCTTCATCCTTCAATGAGAACAAAGAACAGCTGGGCTGTTGCAATGTGAGTATGCACACATCTCTAGAGACTACCCCCTCCCAGGCCTATGTACATCTCAGATCTGAGTTTCTGAGACAGTTTGTTTTTCATGTCCAAACTTTTCCAATTAGCTTTATATATAATATCTATATCTTTATAGCCCCACCAGCAGTGTAAGACTTTCCTGACACAGCTGAGTAACCACACCATTCCTGCTCTGGTCAGTGATGAGTTTTTGTAATTCAGTATTAGCAAGTGGCAGCGTAAGGAAAAGTAGTTTCTAGATGAAAATGGCACTTTTACTTCCCACTAAATTCTATCCACATTAAGTGAGCCCTGAAGTTGTGCAACTTATTCCTTTGTGCTCAGCACTTTGCTCTGTGCTGTGACAGTGTCTCAAGGAAACATGCTTTTGCTTTGGGCAGATGCCCTCTGAAATTTATTTTAAATTTATTATTGTTCTCTGTTTCTTACCTTTTACCTGCTGGACTTAACCTTAGCCTCTGCTTGTCATTGCAAACCTCTCTAGAAGATGTTTCTCTGTAACTTTAACAGAAGGGAGTTACTACCTTGGTTGTCACAGAGGAGGTCATGGTTGGCTGGTAGTGAGTGGGAAGCATATTGCTCTTCCTCTGCAGTAATGGTCCAAGTGGATGGAGGACACAAGTTTGGGCAGATACTCGAATGGAATCTGTGCAGGGTGAACTTTGGAATTTCCATTCTCAGGAGTGGGAAAAGTTTGGTTTGATTTCAAGTGTGATGACAAAGTAGAAAAATAATTGCTGTATAAATATGTGACATTAAGCTAGAGGAGATGAGCTGATTACTCTTAATGGCTTAAAAAAACAGAACAAAAAGCAACAATAATTTCCAACTTTTCTGTTGTGTGACACATGAGCACTGGTAGTACAATATATCATTCTGGAAAATTCACTAGTGAAATTTCAAGGCTTTCCCACAATAAAACTTTTTTTAACTTTAACTTCTAATAAACTTCTTAATTTTTCCTGCAGGAAAATTAATTCAATTTTACATAATATTACAGGTTTTGTTTGATTTTGATATTTTTCCCTTCCTGAATTAAAGCTCCCAAACCCAGGCTGTTTTGATCAAAGGTTTTCATTATATTCCAACCTTAGAAAAATGACACAGTGACATCTGCATAATTTTGAGAAGATCTGGTGCAGAGAATACCACTACTGAAACAGAGTGCCCCAGTCCTCACACAGTCAGGTGACTGTTTGGAGTTTGCTGTTGTTTGGAGAAGCGTGCAGTCAATGAGAGGGCAGGACTTTAATTGTACAGATTTTGGAAAAAATGTTGTGTGATATTAAACCCTCCCAGATTTATGTGTTTGCACTCACACCACCAGAAGATATAAATCTAAGGTAAGTCAAGTGAGATAAAACTCTGGTCTTTAGGGAATAACATTGGAGCTTCTGAAAGGGAGTAGATGATTTAGCAGGAGCATTGTTTCTGCACTGACTTGCACTGAAAGTCTAATGCTGATGGAGTTCCCAGCTAACATACCAGAGATTAAAAAAGAGCCCTGACTATTTGTGTTTATAAAAGAAGTCCTGATATTTTGAAAAAAAAACCCTGAAACTTCAAATCTCTGCATCTTGGCTAAATTGCAACTTTTATTCTTCTCCCATAGACACCCTTCTTCCCCCAAGAGAAGGATGCTCTGCTTCCCATCTGCAACTTTATCTTTTACTTTATGTCAGTAGGGTCATGCACAGCAAGAGCAGTGTGAGCTGCAAAAATCCTCCATTTTAATGATGATGCTGCGACTGCATGGCACACATCCTAGAATGTAGGAGCCATGGTCATGTGTGTCAGGAGAAGTCAAATACTATAGATTTATATTAACAAAAGCATTAGAGAGGTCAGATTATCTTCTCTGCTTTTGGTATCCAGGCTCTAGGCAGGGTGCATAATGCATTGTAGATGTTAGTGGCCATTCTGCCCAGATCATTAGTAAGTCTTGACACTTCTAGGGCCCCAAATCAAACATCTGATTGAATTTCAACCTGTTATATACTGTGTATGGGTTTTGATGTGTTTTGCAGTCCATCTTTATTCATTTTTAAGATGAATTGTATTGAGTGTAAGAGATGGTGATATTGCATGTGTGTGAGACATATGTAGGTAGGATCCCAGTGTTCACTGACTGTACAGTCTCCTGCTGGCTTCTCCTAAACTCTGCACTGCGTTTTTTGAAGACATCACATAGTCTTTTAAGCACCAGATAGTGTTATGATTTACATCATTATGTATATGTGATTTGTTCAGACAATCAAATTTAGATGGAACTGGTTTTAATGAAGCAAACTTATGTGTAGGTGAAGCCCATGTGAGACTTGGAGGAGACTGAAGTACACTGTTGGTTTCAGACCATCCGTTTAATTTGAAAACCATTCAGGCACTGCAGGATCTGTGGACAGAAGAGGTATGTTCCTCGGGTACAAAAGTCATTCACTGTCTGTGGCCCTATGGGAAGCTGATCCTGGTGTTAGAGAAACCAGGATGGGTTCTCTCCTGTGACACAGATTTCATTTTTGATTCTGGACAGCTTTTTATCTTGTGCACATGAAATGCAAACACAGTTGGGCCTCCATTTGGAAGCAAAATGGGGACAGGAAATATGGAATATTCAGTCACCAAGATACAAAGCAACAAGGAAATAAAAGCATTATAAGGAAATAAAAGCATTATATACAAGTGGTGTTTTCTTTAGTTTTACCAATTCACTATGAAATCATCAAAAGTTGATGCCAATCTTTTAATCTATTGTGTCTGTCCGATGAGTGATATTTATTTTGGGTGATTAATGGAGGTGGATAAAGATAAACCACAAAAGCATATGTGTTTTCTTGATGATGTCTTATAAAAGAATGCACTCGGACAAAACAATTTTCAGCTATTCCCAGTTGTAAAAATGCCCATTGCAAAACTAAGTGAAATTGTAAGCATATTTTACTGTATCCGTTTTAGTTTTTCATTCTTCAACTGCTTTTGATTTTTTTCTGTTTCAATGCACATTAACACAATTGGTCTACCTGGCTGGGTGAAAAATACCTGAATTTTGCCCCATTGTTCACTGCAATCCCTCCCGTGAACGGCAGGGGTTCCTCTTGGACTGTGACTAACTTGTCTCGCTGCTGTCCTCCCTTGCCATTCACCAGTTTTTGGTATTTCTACACGGGCTACCTGATGAGGATCCTAAGGGGAAACAGGTTAGTGCAATTTTGTATTCACAAATTCTCTCTCATTTTTTGCCTCACAACTAATCCGAAAAGGATGTATCACCATAGATGTGTTGTCAAAGGACACTTTCTGTATTCCAAAAGACAGGCAATGAAAGAGCAGCAGCAGCACCCCATTCAAGAGATTATGATCACTGATGGATGTGGACAGACTTTGGTATAGTTTTGCTACACCTGCCATTAACTCATGGTGGATTTCAGATCTGGATAACAGGGAAAAAAAATGAAACACACCAGTATCTTCTCTGATGAAATAGTATGTCTTCACAAATGGGGAGGTGAATTTCAGCATATCTTGAATCCAGTGTTCTTGTTTGTCTGCAATATATTCAGTTTAACTTCCACTGGGTTCAAGGATGTTTGGACTCATTGCTGGGGCGTCACATTCCACTGGGAGTTGAGTTTGATCCAGATGGCAGGGGGAATGTAACTGACCTGTGGTGGCCGTGGTGGCCAAGGTGGCTCATGTGGTAGGGTCACCCACATATCCAGGGTGACCAAATGACTCAGGTGCTCTTCTTCACACCGCAAAAAACAGGAACAGAAAGGAATAGTTTCATTCTACCAACAAGATTCACTAACTGGTCGCAAACTTTTGTTACTGATATATAGACAACCTGGGGAAAATAGAGTGCAAAGGTACAAGTGCCAGACCAATATCAGTGAATCTGGACAGCTGGTAAATCATGTAATTAATTCAGGGTTTAGGAGAGAGCCATCTTGCAGGTGAGAATCGAATAAGATGGAAAAGGTAAGTCTTTTACTTGTTTATGTTGAACAATTTATTTCGTTACTGAAAATATGAGAGGATAAATTATTTATTCAGCTATTTTCCTGCAGACAAGCCCCAAATCTAGTAATAAGAAGCATTCCTGGAAAGCTATTATGATTTATCATGATGAAAATAAGACATTGAGAGCAGTGTCTGTAAACTGAGTTGTGGATATACTATACAATGAAAATTAATGAGATACTTTTTCATCTTGTTACAGAAATGCAAAGAGCAGTAATGATTGCTGCCTCAATCTTTCCCAGCCTTTAGTAACACAAAATTCTTGATTTTGGGGAGAGAAAAAGAGAAGGGAAGCAAATTTTTTGGAAACCAGCATTCATGTAGTCTTGCTTTCTTGCTTTCTCTGCCGTTCTCTATATTGTCATTGTTCACCAAGGCTCAAATGAGAGAAGTTTTTAAGAATGGGTTTCATGTATGCTAACTTTAGTCGCTCACAGTGTAGGTGTCTGGATCTGAGCCAGCTGGCAGTAGATCTCTGTGACAGGCTGTGGAGATGTGTCAATGCAGGGCATCAGGTTGAAATTTGACTCACGAGAATCAGGGATCTATTTAGGCACCCTGAAGAGCATACACGCTGTCCATCATGTCTTCATTGACTTGTAGAGATATGCTTGGGTGTATGTGCCTACAACGACATTTAACACCAGAGCTCCTAGCACTTGCATTCCAAATGCCACTTTGGGACCCTGAGCTCTTTGGGGGCTGCCCAATCTGCCAGACTGGACCTGGATACCCTTTCTAGATGAATGCCAGTGAAAGCTTTGGGTTAATGACAATTCTCTGTGATTTGCTTTTACTTTTGGTGAAGGTGTGATGTCATTCCATTTCGTATGTTGCTCAAGCTGACAACTATGTGTCAGATAGGGCATTTTCTAGGGCAAAGATGGTGGAGACTTTCATGGTACTATACCGGAAAATGTGATTTTGGTGCATAAAATACCCTTAGCAACCAAGGCATCTGCTATCAGCTCATATGAATGAAAATGATGAACTTATTTCTGCCTTGCTTAGCCTGACTGTTGTGTAGGTCAAAAGTTAAGAGGTTTGTCTATGGGTCTGGGAGGTGAGTTTGAGGTTGGGTCCAGGCTTGTGCTGAAGCTCATTCCTCTTGATTTGTGTATGTGATAAAACTCACCACGCACCTGCTTCGAAATAAGTACATACACATCAGAGTGTCCAGACCTTGTTTTGCACACTCTCAGCTTTGTTTCCTGAGATCTGGCCTTTACCAGGAAGAGCATAGCACCAGCTGTCTAATATGTGGAGAGAGAGTGGGAAGCAGAAGCACAGCCAGAACCAACACCACTGGATCAGACCTGGCTGACAGCTAGAGGCATCCACATAACCTGATGTGGCTGGTTCTTTGTCACTGGCTGCCTATCCTGGCTACTGTAACATCTCTCATGCCATAGATCTTTTGTGGACTTGGCTCCAAAACAATTTGGAGGAGGTTCTGTCTCTTGCAGAGTTCACCTACAGTTCTGTTCATGCTGGGACAAGTAGAGACTACAGCTGTGCAGATACTATCTGGTTAATAAAAGCAATCCCAAATGTTGTGGTTATTGCAATGAACACAAAACTGCTGTATTCTCTATTTCTTCATACTTGCAATATGCTAGTACGATAAATATGAATTACCAGGTAAGGTTATGTTTTGGATACGATTATTGAGGAATCAGCCATGATATTCTCCTGACAGGCAATAGGATCTGCATGACTAACTCCCTGAGAAATGAAAGGACAATGCTCTTCGTTAATAGTAGAGAGAAAGAAAACATTTGCATGGTGAATGCAGTGAATTTGTAAGTGAATGTAATCAGCTTTGCTCAGTCTATTGCACTTAAATGATTTCTGTGTCTAGCATGCAAAGCGAAAAAAAACATTTCACAGCTCTTGTGAAAAGTGGCCAATCATTTCTGCAGCTCCTGGGATTGGCTGTGGTAACATTAACCATGATGAATTGTGTGGCATCTATGGGACCATAATATGCCGCTCTATGAGAATACCATTGGGTTGTGTTTCAGAGTACTGCAAACTAGTTTATGTTTTTCTCTTCATTCACAGGGAACTTCTTCTAGTCACTAAAATTATCTTATTCACAAGAACATCTCAGCTGACTTTTTGCTACTGTGCAATGGTTGGATTTTTGTTTTTATAAGGTCAGAACCATAAACTTACCTCTTCTGATATAAAATGACTTGACTATAAGCAAACTCCAAACTATACGATCACTTGAAAAAGCAGACTCCTGAAATAATTTTAAAATCCTACAGAAGCTGTTCACTCTATGAAAAAAAAAAAAAAAAAAAAAAAAAGAAGAAAGATCAAGGGAAAAACTTATCTCTTCCTGTGTGATTGATCTTTTTCCATTGCAATTGCCCTCTGACCTACAATAAATCATTTTAAAGTGTGTCAGGAAAATCTCTTCTATAGATTTAGAGCTGGGAGGTGAAATGTTTTGTCTCTCAAAGTATTATCACACAAAACATCCAAACAATTGCAGCTTTTCTGTTTGGTTTTTTTTTTCCCCACATCCGATGAGATGATGTAGGAAGGTTTTTCCTGATGTTGATATAAGTTGATAGTGTGTAATGAATATTGCCCTCTGAAATCCATATATAATTTAAATGCTGTAGGAATTATATCAAAAGATACTTGAGTTTTCTTATGAATGAAGAACCCAAGAGGAAAGAAACACACTGAAGAAATTATAGCCCTGCTTTATGGAGCTGGTGTTCATTTGAAAATAAGGGTATTTACAAGTTATTTATTTATTTGTTTGTTTATTTTAGTATATTGCTGAAACCATTGCCACTCTTGCTCTCAGGAGGCAGAAATGGGTATGAGGACTGACTCTCCTCACACCTTTTTTCAGGTAGTCTTATCTTTCATGGTCACTTTTGTGGTAAGTTGCTTGTCATTCTTCCACACAGAAAACCACTGTTTCTGCAAAACTGCCTGAGCTATATCACAGCCTTGCTGTGAAAATGATGTGCAGTAACTCCACTGCAAGGGGTGGCAATGCCTTCTGACACATTGGCGTCATAAAACACAAATTTAGTGGCCTTTGATGGATGCATCCTGCAGAAGGCACCCATTTGACATGCAATCTGGAGGTGGCTGATGCCTCCTATAATGACAAAAACCTGGAAAAGGCTTTCTATAGAAAACTAAGTTAGTTCCCTTTAAAATATTGTTGAAAGTTATCATTATTGTGTTGTGTTATTAAACATGTTAGGACATGTGGGATGGCATTCCTGTGGGTGAATACAGGCATCTAGAACACAGATATCTACATTTGGGCTAGTAACCACACACTCTAGTGAGCCACTGGAGACCAGAGAAGAGTTTCATGCATTCTGATGAAAACATCTAAACCCATCATCCTAAGAACATCCAAAAAGTGCCTGTTTCTTTTAATGGGATTTTAATTACTTTTTCTGGAGCCCTCAGTGATTAGCTTTATGATAGCTGTCAATATTTCAGATGTGTGATGTTAGGAGAGAAGGATCCCTATGAATCCCAAGCAATTTTATAGGCATTTTAAAAGCAGAACGTACAGTCTAAAATGCTCTAACAGACTCAATAGCTTTTAAATAATGACTTCCTATATTTTACTTATACAAATATTTGTGTTTGTTAGATGTTATATATTATATGAATTTGTTAAATTGTTTTCCCATTTTAATTCAATTTCTCGTGGGTTTGCTATCCACAGCCCCCATCCCTTACTTTGAAGAGGCCCCCCACATCTTTACAGTAAAACAGCCCAGAAATGTCATTATGTAACTCTGATACCCTTCTAATCAGTTGAGCTCTGGCTGGGTGGGTAACCCCAGAGGCGGCGAGAATCTCCTGCACCTACGGCTTGTCCAGCTTCCCCTTCTCAGAACTACCGACCACAAGAAACTCCTGTGGTTACTAACAGAAGAAACAAGTTCCCTCCAATCTCCCAGTGCACCTTGTCAGTTGTGGTTTGTGAGAATTGCACTATGTTCTTATCCAAGGCAGGCAGGACTGGCGCAGGCTTTGTGCCCCTTCATGCTGCTGGTTTGGGGTCCTCAGCCTATGGCTTCGAACCTTCCGGCAGAGCAGCTCTGTTCTGTGGGAAATTGTTCAAATTAGTCCCACAAAGAAAACCATTACCTTGGGAAAACTACCTGTGCTCAATCACCACCACTCTGTGGGAGTGAAAGAAGGCTTCCCCTGAGATGTTTTTAATTTATTTTCCATTTATGTCTCTGCTAACAAGTGAGATAGTCCGTGGTGAAGATGTTGGTGCCTTCTTCCATCTAACACTTTCTGAATAACACTGAGCAGCCTCTGTTCATTTATATCGTTGCTCTGACATTACCTGTGCTGTGAGAATGATAAGAAATGAACCATTTAATGACAATGAGGTGAGAACTGGTGGTGTGAGATGACATGTTTCCTAATTAAACCACTAATGACAATAAAAGAAGCTACCAGGTTCTTCTATTATAACACACAGCTAAAGCAGGAAAACCTTTGTAGCATAGTTAATCTCTCATCCTTTCCATTTTCTTGAGGTTTTTCTGTACAAGCATTTCCCAAAATGACCTAAAAGACCAGGTCTTGTGAAATACCCTTCTTTTTAAAAAGTTACCCTGTGATCTGTCAGTGCATCTGTCACACTGCTGCTTTGTCTTGTGACTGCTTGGCTGTGATCCTGGTGGGATTACACCAGCCTGTAATGGGCACGTTTTCCTTGGTTGCTCCTGGCTATTCTGCAATAACACCATCAGCTCCATCAAGGAAATAACTGCAATTTTCTCTTCCCTAATGAATTTCATAACGTAATCAGTGGCAGGCCATGACTGAGAATGAAACTAAAACTTGATGTAATGGTCAGGCAAGAAATTTGACTTGGAGCTTTGTTTTGACTGGGTCCCAAATGAGGAGAGGCGTTGCTGACAGCTCTGCATATACTCTGTGAACGCTGATGGCTCCAATGGCAATAAAAATGTTCACAGTTTTTTGGTTGTGTCTTGTTTTCATTACCACTCTCATGTTGCTTCTTTCTGTGAAGTTTGGGATGCCAGCTAATGATTTGGTTCCAGAGGCAGGAATGGCCTTTGGCTTCCTTCAGACATTAATTAAATACAATAAAATCAATCTGAGGGTTATTGTGTGGAGGCTCAGCCTCCACAGAGTGCTGGCTGAGATCAGGTAGGCAGATGAAGGTCTCACCGAGCACCCCGGGGTTCTCAGAAATATTCAGCTATTGAGTGTACTTGGGATGTCAAATGAGTCATCTAGGTGTAAAGCATCAGGGACAAACTGGTGAAGGGCCACCAAGCTTCACCCACACAAGGGCACATCTCCACATTATTTTTGTACTCTTCAGCATGATTCAGTTTAAGTTTGACCTAGCAGGGTGAGGAACAAATGATCAAGTACTGACAAGCCTGACTTCTGCTACCTTCCCCACTTCTCAATCTGCCAGGCAACTTTAGCAGCATCTGACCACTTCAGCCAGGCTGGGGAAAAATTCAGTTTGAACCTGTATGTCTTTTTTAGCTTTGAACCAGGACAGTGCAAGACTCCCAAGCCAAGTATCTGTGGAATTCTGATTATTTATAAAGTCCAGCTCCAGAGAGTTTTAATGTAAGAAGCAATTTGACTTAGTCAACATCTAGGCATGGGAGACATCTGAATGATGTCAGATCAGGAGAAGGCCAGCCTAGCAAGGAGTAGGTGAAGTAGCATGACTCTTCCTTCAACACATCAACCCAAGCACATGCCACATACCATTGTAAGTGCTGTGGCTTCTCTAAGGTCCTGTGGGAAGCCTGGTCCTGGCAGTGAATCACTGTCAGGATTGGTGGCAGATGGAAGAGGATGAGGATGACTGTCTGGGAGCCCTTGCACTATGCAGCTGGAAGAAAAAAAAAAAAAAACCAGGTATAGTTTTCTTGCACTTGGTTGTGGCTGCAGTCATTGTGTTAATCTTCCCTGCCATGAGCCTGGTCCAGATGCTAGAGTTCCTTCCTCTGGGACTTGTGGCTCAGGAGCTGGAGCAACAGGAGCTTTCTGGAAAGGTGGCAGGGGTTTCTCCTTGCTGCAGGTGAGATAGCTGTTGCTTTTACACTACTGAGGGTGGTGGTGAACTTTCCTCACGGGCTTTTGCTGGCTTGCTGTGCTGGTAAGCAGAATCCCACACTTCTGGAGTGCTTTAGAGGGGTGAGGCAGGCTGTAATACTTTAGGTGAAGAGCACACAAGGCTTCACAGAGTAATTTTACTTCTGTTCCACTGCCAAAATCTCTGCTATGGTCATTTGGCACCTGTCCGTGGAGTTGAGTGCAGCAGTGCCAATTGCCACCAACAGCGACTTGGCCCTCTCTGCTGGAAAATCCCAGCCTTCCAGGATATGCTTATCTTGCGAGAGCTGTTTTATTTTGTCTGCAGTAAAGCTGGACAAGTGATTTGGCATTTGCTGGGCCGGGCTGTTAAACACATTCATAAACATGAGTAGCTTCGTTACTGCAGAGGACGCAGCTCCATGGTCCGCCAAGGACAGCACTCACTTCAGTGAAGGCAAGCAGTCAGCAGTGCTGAGCCCTCTGGATATTGTGCCCCAGAAAGAGGCCAATCTGCACGACACCTTTCCCTGATGTCCTTTTTTTTTTGGCCATGTCTAACCTGACACCTTGTATTTCCCTATCCCATGGCTCACCTCTTTTGGAGTATCAGCCATCCCCCGTGTTGTACTGATCTGCTTTACCTGAGATGGTCTGACACGCTTCCCCTGATGATGTGGCTTCCCCTTCTAGATGGTGGCTCATTGCTCTGGTTACACCACAGGTGCCACAGTGTATGGGCCTGCACATAGGGAAAAACCCATGAAGCTGCTGATATGCATGAACTATTTCTAGATGGGTTCCAGGCAGTCTCTTGGGTGAACTAAATTCAGAGCCGGTCCACAGGACAGTGTGGGAATGTGGTGTTCCCACAGACAGACACCCAACATAAGGCAGAAAACCCAAACAGTTCATTCTAAAATATGCAGGTCCTTACATACTTTCTCTTGCTTCTGAACTGAAGAGAATATTACTGCTAGGCAGTGTTCAGGACCTTTGGGCCAGTGATCAGAAAATGCATTATGAGACTCACTTGGTGTTTTCTCCAGTTCAGAGGGAAGGAGGGATGCTCTCTTGCACTGGGCAGAGCTCAGTGCTCTCAGTCAGGCATGGGTAATATTGATGAATGCAGTGTGTGCACTGAAGCTCTGCATGTCATTTTTAGGATAGCAAAACTGCTCAATACTAAGTATGTATGATGGGATAAGACAGATGTTAGCAGTAATGGGAAAGGTAAGCCTTGCAGAGCTGTCACCTCCACACAAACCTTCTCTTGTAATGAGGGGAGCTGAGTGACTGAGATGAATGATTGTAAATAACTGCAATAGTTGTAGGTTGTTTTTTGGGTTGCTCTTTGTGATAATGTGATTGCTTCAAGGTACATGCTGCCTTCCCTCCTAGAACTCCAGTCAAAACATGGCTGGTAGAAACCAGTTCCATTTTCCACTTCGACTGCCTGGTATTTACATTCTCTGCTCATTGTTTGTTCTCACTTTGCTCTCCTAGGAGTGCCTGCTGAGAGTCGTGCTGTTTGTTAGGGACAGCCAGAAGATGTTGACTCTACTGCCTTCCCCACAGGAGTCTTCTTGCAGTGATGCTCACTGCAGCTGTGGCGGATTTCCTGAATGGTCTGCAAGGTAAACATGCAATCAATTAGTTGTACTATACAAGTGATAGAATCGTATTTGCTAGGATTCATTGATTTTAAAAGCAGAAAGGACTGTTATCTTGTAGCCTGACCTTGCATTTTCAAGGTTTTGTTGCCCAAATTATTAGAAACCCTTTCCCTCCTTTGTGGTCTGTAGGACTAGGCAATACTAGATATGAGGCTCACACCAGTTTCCATAGACAAGCCCCAGGAGGAGACATGAAGTTAGAAAACAGGTGAATCAAGCTGGTGGTTAGATGCTATGGCACTTAAATGTTGATATTGGTAACTTGCTGGAACATCTGGACATCCTATTTAGACATCTTAAGATCCGGACATTTTGAACTGCAGTTTGCTCTCGCTAAATCCTTTAGAAAAGCAGGCCAATTACTTTCTATAGATCCTCAGTTTCAGACCTATATGCATTTTTAGAAAGATTATCTGTACATTTTATTGTTAAGCACATTTTTGTAGATAGGAAAAATGCTTTCACACACAGCAAATTTAAAAAAAAAAAAGGCATTTAAATAGTAATGAGAAGTTTCTACACTTCTTAGAAGCAAGCAATTCCCCCCCCCCAATTTTTGTCAATGCAATTTACTAATTCTAATTAAATGCTCACTCTTGCAGTTTCTATGGATCCCAAACTTGTATTAGTTAGATTTGGTCCAAGGTAGAGGCCATGGGGTCTTCATAAGACTTTTTTGACTTCTTTTGATTTCATAAATTTTCAAATCAGGCAGTAGTTGCTCAGGAAACAGAGCAGGTGGGAGAGCTTGTTTTGGGAAGTTTGCAGAATAAGCCATGGCTGGGAGTAGAGGATGATCTCCACTGCACTGCACATGGGGTGTGAACTGTCAGTGCCCAAAGGGTGCGAGTGGATGTGATGTTCTGCCAGATTAGAGCTGCAGCATTTGCCTTCCACTTTGCTCCAGTGTAAAGGACCCTACACACCCTATGGCAGTGCAGACCAAATTAAGGGCAGGTTACTTTCAGCACCAGACTAAGGAGTGCAGTTGCTGTGGACTGCTCTTAAGTAACTATCTTTCCTGACTGAGGACAAAATTTAAGGAGAATAGTTTCTTGACTTAGTCATCTTAACTGAGCTCCTTTGGGCTGATCCCAGATCATCTAAGTGATTGCTGGTCACCATATAGCACTTGCTAAGATAGAGAGAAGTAACTAGAGCTCTGTAACTGGGAACCCTGATAGCTCCAGAGGAGAGGATTTCAAAAGTCTTCCAGAAAAGTAACTTCATAACCTACCCAAAGGCGTTAGTGAAGCAAAGACTAGGAATCAATTAAACTTTTGTGCACGTGGCAAGTTATGTGGGACTTACAAATCAAGAATTATTGTCAGCCCTACTATCCTGTGACTATAACTGTAGCCCTATCCTGTGACTATAGCCCTACTATAACTGACCACCAGAAAAAACTCTTGCTGATTTCTGTGGATGTGAGATTAGACCTTAAATTTTTACCCCAAACATTCAGAGCTCAACAGGAGGAAAAAAGTTGGAATAGTGGTTGGCAGCTGGGTCAAAATGCAGCACAGCATGGTCAGAAATGCCCCTCTCCAACTTAAGCAGTGGCCATTTCTTCAATGCAACTACAGTAGCACTTGGCTTTAATTGCACAGGTAGTCTTGCTGCTGATACCTATATATGGTTAGTTTTCTCTGTGTATATAACGGGGTTGAGCTGCTAGGGCCACAGCAAAAAACCTGCACACGTTTGACTACAGCGCTTCAACCCCTAATCTGTTCCTCCTGTTGAATTACTGTTTATTGCTGCTTGTCAGTAAAGAGTGACCAGTAAATGCAGATGCCAGTTCCATCTGGGTGCCAGATTACTTGGAGGAGAGCTGCTTCCTTTGGATCTTGACGACACATTTCCTAAATTGAAGCAAGGGCCTCTCCTTCCTTGAGTCTGACTTCCAGCCATCATTAGAGGGAGCTGTTGCCCCAGCAAGCCCCAACCTCCTCTGCACTCTTCTCCAGACCTGCTCCTCACTGCTGTGTGGTGAGGAAATTCAATTGGTTCATGAGTTGGCACCTTTCTGTACAACACTGTCAATCATGTCAGTTCTTGAAGGTGCTTTGTAAATAAGTATCTTCATTTTCATTTCTTTGACTTTCTGTATGCAACAGAAGAAAGATATCTAACCTAAACTGTGGCAGCACTGTGATCTTCCACTGCTTAACTGAGGGGTGCTGGGGAAGCTTTTTAGCCCTTCTGTTAACCTACATTTAAAAAGGAGAGTGCTTTGACATAATTTTCTTCTGTCATTTCACCAGCCCTTTGTTTGAACCATCAGTCTTTTCCCTCCTCCTGACCCTGTTCTCATTTCCATCACAACTGGAGTAATTCAAACCAAGCTGGGGAAGTTACATGGGTGCAAACTCCTGTGAATGAGATCAGAGTTGGACCTTTTTGTGAAAAAGGACAAAGCCCTGGGACCAAAATCTTAGCAAAGTTGAGCATCTGACTCAGCAGTTAACCTTTGCTTTTAACTTTTAAGCATTTTTCTTGGAAATGAATGTCAGGATTATGGCCCAGAGCACCCTGTCCCTGTGCATTCTGCACTTGTTTTCCTAATTGGGATTGGGCATATTAGGTTTTGTTTTCTGATGAGAAATGTGTGGAGATTAGATACATGGTGTCACTGCTGTTATTCCAGGCTGATAACATCACATGGCGTATTTCATACTAAAAGAGGGTGTAGATTGAATTACTGCAGGCCCAGCATGGGTTGTGCACCGACTGTGTAAGACCATATTTCAGCTGCATGAAGCAATACGAGGGGTATTGTTTTAAATGTGCATGGGCTAAATTAAAAAAGTCAGCTATCACATGAGGATTGTTTTTTAACAGACAGGAACAATTGTGTAACCAGATCCCCCTGCTTATTAAACCAAATTCAGATTGGTGGTTAAAATTTAAATAGGAGTGAATTTGCCTGTTTTCTTTTAATATCTCAAAGCTTGGAGCTGGCTCACCTGCAGCAGACTGTGCCCTGTATACCTGTAAACCCACTGTTCTTAAAACCATGCAACTCATTCAAAGCAGATAAGGATATCTTGGTATGTGTAGTTTTCCTTCCACTTCTTTGTTTTACCTATGGAGAGCATTTGGCACTGTCCCTGCTCTAAGGTAATACTATTTCATTTTCCAAAGCAATTTGTCAGATTTCTAAGTGTGACCATACAGCATGTAAATTCAATGCATAATCCTTGTGCTGTCATCTTACTCATTTAAATGGACTGAATACAAGGCATATTTTTGTAATCTGTTTGTGCTCTCTCGGGACAGCTTTGTAAATGACATGTTACATTCCCAAGTCTCAGCCAGGCAAAGAGGTCCATTCAGTGCCAATAAAGAGCAGTTATTTCCTAATAAGTATATTAACTGCTCAAAATGTGGTTGTGAAGATTTGAGAAAAAGCTGTGTCAGAGAGAAAGCAAGCGGGGGCGAAGCAGCGAGTGCCTCTGCTTGGAGCGTGTGTCCATCAGGATGGCGTCCAGCATGCTGCTGGCAGATCTGCTGTATTTGCTTCAGTGGGGTGATCCAAGTGCAGTGAATTAAGCTGGTCTGCGGTCAAAGGGCACACCACCAAGCAGATGCTGCCCAGGAGTCAAATGCTGTGTTTCCAGGGTCACTGTAAACTAGCAGCAGCCGCTATTGCCACTAAAAGAAGCAGCTCTACCTCTTCCTGCCATTCCCTCAGCCATCATAAGAGTATGTTTTTATCAGCTCTGCAGTCAACTGGGTCTTGGAAATGAGCTAGTTTAAAACTATACAGGAAACAGCAACAAAAGCTAATTTTAACTGTTTTGATTTTTTTGTACAGCCACAGATACTGGCCTCGAGGCACAATGGCAACGGAGCAGAAATAAGATGTGGTGAGCAGCAAGGAAGACCAGGACTAATTCTTGTGGTTGCAATTCTGGTTTATGGTGGCTCACAGTGAGCATGAAGCTCCAAGCTAAGCTACCTATAAAGCCAAAAGCTCCTGCCTGCCTCAGCTCCACAAAGCTGGGCCATTAACTCCTTAAATTAAGGGGCTGCAAATGGAGATCTGTTCTGTCAACCGCGCTGGCTATGACCGCTACCCAGCTTTGTGCCTCCGCATGGTCTTGGGCAGTTTGGTACAATCAGTGTCAGTATCTCCTCCAGTGAGTTCCCCTTGCTGCTTCTGCTTTTGCTGCCTAAGGCTGTCAAGTTATGGTCTTACATTTCAAGCAAAGACTTTCACAAGGTGCACGACTGAGCAGTGGAATACTCTGCCATGGGATGTTGTAGATGTCAATGTCATAAAGGAGTTTTATTTTTAAAAAGTGTTTAGATAACTCATGGAGGAGGGTTATAGTGACAGCTATTAATTACCATAATCTCAAGAAGGCTGTTATTAGTTAATTGTTGTGAAAAGAATCATTCTGTGCATAGCCTGCTCTACTATGTTTCTTAAATCTTAATGTACCCCCTCACTCCCGTCCTTAATTTGTCAGTGCCTAACGTTCAAGACAGCAAACCGTAATGTTGGACTTTTGGTCTGATCCAGCACAGCCATTCCTACACTTCCTAAACAACATTTTAATAATCTGTGAGTGGAACTTAAGACATGAATGTGCATTGTCACACTTTGTGCACAAATTATCACCTGCAAATGCAGTAGCTTATCTGGCAAACTGTATGGTCATATATTCTCAAGGAAGAATAAGATCTGGGTGTTAGCTTACAAACATGAAGGTATCCAGTCCTGTACAGCAAAGATAAGGCTAACTATCTCAAACTTCCGGTGCCTTTACTCCAGCTGGTATTCTGCTGTGGACACTGAGTGCTTGGGAAGAAAGGAGGATTGTGAAACTTGCTCTTTCATATATAGCTTTAATTATAATCGACTATTTATCCCAAAAATCTTTGTAAATTAAAATCTGCAAGGAGTATTTGGAGATGGAATTATTTTTTTTTATTTGCATGGAGATAAATAGAGATGGATCCCTTTGAGGTTGGTGGATGTTGAGCAGTGTGACAACAAGCTAGATCTTGCCTTTAGTATTTCATAGGTACTTTGGTGCCCTTTCTCCCTGCATCAGACACAGCAAAACCAAGGAGATCTCTTGCTGTCTGTCCTCTACCTGCTGGCAGTGCAAGTGTAGTTCTTAGATGGGAATTAGGAACAACTTGGTTCAGTGTGTTTTTTGATGGAAATGCTCTGTGGTACCTATCTCCTTAAGTAAGAAGAAAAGACAAAAAAACCCACCCAACAATTGTTGCTCTTCCCCTCAAATGCTTTGCAGGTGAGATCACCATGGTTGATTGTGTTGCTTTCTTCATGGTCATCTCCAGACTATATAAGAGCTATTTAAACCCATGCTGCTACCTGCTGCTGGCCCAAAACGTGTCCTGTGTACTTACAAACACTATGACTCTTAATGATTTTGGAACTACATCAGGTGAGAGAGGATTTTTTCCCTACTGGGAAGCCCTTGGCAGTAATGCCAGGTGGTGTGTGAGGAAGGGTGAGCATGGGCCTGGGCCCTGGGGTCTGTTGAGCTCCTGGGAGTAAGGAGGAGAGCTCTCAGGGTGTGCTTTAGATAGCTGACCTCAGGTTCACCCAGCACACTGCAGGCCTGTGGGATTTATCAAGAAAGAGAGAGAGGGCTGTATCCTTCCACTGTGCAGTTTGAAGGACACAGGCAGTACAGCATCATCAAGTGAACCTGGTTTCCAACACAGCCCAAGTACAAAGCCCAAGGGGCACGACAAACACTGGTAGTAGGAAAATGCACAGAGGGGCCCCAGTCTCCTGTTACAACAGCCACCAACAGAGGTGTGGGGGTTTCAGCACTGAACTGAGCTTCAGCAGGGCACGCAGCAGGGTGGAGATGGCAAATAAGAAGTGGTTTCATTCAGAAATGCAGTTTCTGCTTTTCATTCAGAGTGGGAAGCTTGCAACAGGATCCAGCGAGGTGACAGAGGGAAGTAAAGTTTATATGCAGTGGGAAACTGAATTCATTGAAGAAATACCTCCCCCATCCCTACCCATCTCCTAAACCAGTCTTCTGCTCTGGGAGAGATATCTATCAGATACTGACCATGCTGTCATTTTTCTCAATGAAAAGTAGGAAGCTCTAAGTGCCACACAGACAAGTCCTGCTTCCTCATGCTGGCTAGGACAGCGTGTGCTTACCAACTTCACTTGTGGGGGAAGAAACTGTTCTTTGTGGGGTTTGGCCTTCACAGCGGCTATCGCTCTCCTCTGCGAGTCATGTGCCTTAATCCTCCAAAGTGGACTGCCCTGTAGTTTAACATTCCCCGAATTCCTGGCGCCTGCTGACACATAGTCCATTCAAAGGCAGCTCCAGAGCCGGCAGGCTGCAGGAAACCTTTGCACCAGCTAATGGGGGTGGCCACTGCTCCTGCTCGTGTCCCCTGTGCCAGGCATGCCTTTCTATTTGGAGCTGCCGGGCCACCCATGCTGGGGACAGATATAGCTGGGGAGCAGCGGGAGAAAGTATCTGGAGAGTCACTGGATGCCCACATGCTCTTGCAGCCCCAGCGCAATGTAAATCCCCCCGTCTGTTAGAGAGTAAAACTAAGGCAGAGACTGGGGCACATTTTCTGGGAGACTGGATCTCTGATTGCAGGGGGACATGGATGTGGAGCTGAGAAGGGAAGAGAGGTCTAGAGAAGAGGACAAGCTGTGATGGCCCCCTGTACCTCCAACCCACTAATGATATATCTATCAGGGTGGGAAGGGTACTGCTTCTATCTCAAGTGTGCTGTGGGAAAGGTCTTGTAATGCCTTAACATTGAGGATGAAGTGACATTTGTTGCTATACCAGGAGGCTGGAATGCTTTCATCCTTGTCCTGACTCTGGATGCTTGGCAAATCTAAATTTCACCGGTGCTGAGCAGAGCTGAAAAGGAAGGCTATTCTCTCATTTCCCTGTTTGTAAAGTGGAATCAATAATAATGATTATAAGCATTAATATTTCTGTCACATAAGAGTGTTTTAATGATATAAATAAAAAAGTCACCAAAGTGTCTGCAGCCTTTGGGAAGACAAAGAAATTTCCTTGTCTGTCTGACCATGTAAACACTTAACAAGTCTTGAGAGTACCAGTAAGATGGCTCTGCTGGCTAAGGATTACACTTGCAGGCAAGGACTGGGGACCCAGGCAGTGGCAGGGTAGGAAAGATCACAGTTATTTTTTCTCAGTCTGTTATGGTTTCTCATTTTCTAAGAATTTCAGTGGCAGGTAGGAATTTGGAAGCTTTTGTGTGCTGATAACAAAGGCCGTTAGGATTTGACAAGTGTGAGAGACAGGCATATGTTGTCCCAAAGATATGCAACGCTAACCATCCATGCATCATCTGTGGATGAGTGTTTACATTTTACAACTTTCTGTATCAACTGTCACTTTTTCTCATTCTCTCTCTCTCTCTTTTTTTTATGAATGAAGTCTGAAGCAAGCCAGATAGAAAGGAAGGCTGCAGCATGTTTTATAGCTTGTGTTTCCTTCTGGTGAGGATGTTACATTTGCTGAAGCAAATTTCTGAAAGACATGTGGAAGGGTTTTCTGGTCAGGGTTAGGGGATATTTCATTCATGCAGGAAGTTGCAAAAGTTGAACAGAAAGTGTATATTCTAGAAGTTTCAATTAGAAAAAAAAAAGTAGGCTGGATGGTAAAATTGCAAAATACCAGCTGAGGCTCAAAAGTCAAGTTCACTTCATAATCCTAGTAAGGTTTAATGTTAATAACAATAACAAAATTCCTTTAAATTCGAGACATAGGAATACTTTTCCATCCAATCTCCATTTTTGAAAATGCTTATTTCTGTGACAGGTAATAGCTGCCTCTTATGTAAGCTGTTCTAATGCAGAAACTTTGGGCTGAACATGGGAATTCTTCAGAGCAGGGATAGATGGGAGGGACATAATATCACCTGAGTTTGGGTTTAGGGAGCTTCAACACGTTGCTGCCAAGCACATCACCAACACAGCAAGAAACAGGAATGCTGCTCTGTTGTGCAGAGGGGATGCACGAGTTGATTCAAGCAGGGATTGTGGTTCAAATGCGTTTAATACGTGACATACCAGTGCATCAGGGAGTGGAAGCTGATGTGCTTTAGCTCTGTTTTGCTAAGCAGTTAGGTTTTTCCATTCATTTTTCCTAGACCTATGTCACATATTTTTTCTACTGACTTGTAGCTTCAATGGGCCGGATGCCAGGGGGATGGGAAAGAAGTGTTGGGCACAGGCAGTGAATTATACCTCACTAAGCCACAGAGATTTGTAGTTTTATAGGTTTTAATGTCAGGAAGAGTTAACTGTGGCCATCTAGGATGATCCTCTGCATCACATGAGTGAAAGAATCTCACCCTAAACTTTCTACATCAGGCTCATAGTTTCTGTTTGAGTGTCTGTGTATGTTAAAAGAGACAAATTCAATCTTGATTTAAAAGACTTCCAATGAATTTGCCACATGTCTAGTAAAGGCTATGCATAGATATAACTCAAGCTTGTGTGAGCCCTTTAAGCAGAGCAGTTTCAGTCAGTTTAATCCTCTCTTACATTACTATTCCAAACAGATAAATTTCCAGGTCTGAGCACATGATAGGGAATAACTGAGTTACTGAAGATGCCCATGATATGAAAACTGCTAACTGACCATGTGCATACCTTAAGGTTGACCCAGTGACAAGTGTGTTAGTTTAAACTGTCTCTACAGTGGATTTCATTTTCATTAGGGTCTAAGCTAGCACAATTTACTTTGCAACTGCATTATGCTAAGGACACATGCACCGTCAGAAACCAACCATTACTGTGGCTTAGCTGACAATCAGTAGCTTGATTAACTGCCTGAATTCACTCATGCACCCCAGCTCAAAAGGAGCGGGTGGAAAAGATCTAAATAGCTATATTGTTATCTCATTTAGTTGTCCCTGGACACATTTTATAAGCTAGAGGAGGCCTTGGATGCACTTCAGAAGTCGGTTTACTGTGTTATTTGAAAGTGAAGGGCAAATGGAGGCAAAATTTACATTTCTCCAATGAGAAATGGGACTTCTAAGTTAAGCTTTTTTTTTTTTGTTGTTAGAGAAAGCAGTCTGTGATCTTCAAGGGTCACAAGTGTTCACAACAGCAGCTTAGCATCTCATCCAGCAAAAGAACTTCTCCTGTAGCTTAGCTGTCTCCTAAAATCACATGAGGGCACTGCTGTGAGGCCTGTAGCTGCTTTGCCTGTATGATCTCATGCGATCAGAGCCTGGAATGGCATGTAAAGTGACAGGGTGACCCACCAGATGGTTTCATTAGTATTGCACAGGTCATGACAGCAATGCCTGCAAGTAGCCTGTAAGCCTATAGAGAATCAAAAGCCAGGAGACATAGTGAAAACAAAGTTTGCAAAATCAGAAGATTAAAACCTCAGAGGAATGAGTAGGAGGAGAGCAGCTGAAACCTCTATGCAGAACTGGTTTTCTGCTGGTGTGCAAACCCACCTTCCTAATATGCTAGTATTTAAGTGCCTGACATTGACAACAACAAGCATTCAAAATCATTAAATGCTTGGGGGGATGGTGTGTGTCTCTGACTTGTGTTTGCCTTTGCTGTGATTCCTAAACACAGGTAGTTTACAAAAGAGATATTTGTTCAACAGTGCAGTGTCTTTCACCTGCCTTGCAGTCTGACTTGATCCACCATCCCCATGTTGCAGACCTGTGACCTCCACTCAACATGGGGCTCATAATTTGTAATGGTGTGTTGCATGGAGTAGAAACTGCTGCTATCTCGGTCTGTGCTCCAGAGGATCCTGGAAATGGTGGGTGCAAAGGAGCTTTGGAGGTCATCTAGTCCTTTGCCTCCCAGGAAGCAGGAATATTTCCAAGTAGAGTGAAACACCAGAAGGGAAAAAGGAGCAATGGAAAGGGGGGGGAAAACTCCATAGCCTTCCCAGGAAAACAAGAGACACATTTTAACGTCTATCATGAAGGAAATATACTGGGGAAGGAGTAGGACTGGAGAGTAGTACTTAATTTTCTGTGTAATCTGGGTGTAACAATGAAAAATTTCCACTCTTATGGGATGAAGATTTGGGGTTCAGCAGAAATTTGCAATGATCACCCAGGTGCATTGGAAAAAAAGTTTTACTTGCTGCTGGTTATCATTCCAGCTCTGCCTACATGCATAGTGGAACAGACTGGCCCAGAAAGGTCCCTGGTAAGGTTTTTTTTTTCCTCTGCTGAATGTGAATGCTATTGATCTGCTGAGCTTAATTAAACTGTCTGGTTATTTCAGCTTGCACAATGTAGATAAGAAAATGACTATTCCTCCCAGACTCAGACAGAAACCACTAGCCCTCTTCCTTATTTGGTGTAAGTCTGTCATTGTCGTGCTGCCCAATTTGTAATACTGAACTGCCTGTACTCAAATTGAAAGCTGCTCCCCACCATAGATCAGAATTTGTCTGGCTTGCCCTCTAGATGGCAAACTCTCCTTAATTTTGGAACGGGAACAGCCATGGTGGTTGCTGTTGGCTTTTGCAGTCGTTAATTTGCAGAACAACTTCAGTTCATAGTTTTGAATCAACCAGACACAAAAAGACAAATCCCAGCAATGATAATGAAAGAGGAGGGGAAGGGAGAATCAGTGATGACGTATGCGAGTTTCATAGGGAGATTTCTTGTGAGATGAAATGTGAAATAACAGGCATTGGTTTACCGTGTGTATTTGGGAAGTGCTGGCTGGTCCCCTCAGGCTGGTGCTGTGGATCTCCAGGAGTTACTCCTCCAGGAATGCTACATAGTTCTGCTTAGGTGCTTTAGTTGTGATTGAAGCAATAATAAAGATGATTATTTATTTATTTATTTATTTATCCTTTTAGTTTGCCAGTAAGAGGAGCCTCAAGCAAGAAGTCAGGGCTCCCAATTACTCTGCAGGCAGCAAGTTCTCACATTCTTCCTCTGGCAGCCCATTCCCTGGGTTTACCTCATGTCCTGTCTCTGATTCCATCCCTCCTTTTCAGCTCCTGTCTTCTACCAAATACTCTCTTCCCTCTTTTTCAATCATAACCCAGCCTTGGGACTCCTTCTTTAACTCCTCCAGCTAGGCACACCCATTCCCAAACCTTATGTCCCCTCCCTGCCCGATTTCCATCTCCCCTGTTCAGATCGAAAATTATTTCAGGACTTGCACAGAGCAGCATGACAAAGTCACAAATGACCATCTCTCAGCTGCCTCTCAATATCTTAACTTCCAGGAGATGCAGCTTTTTTAAGTGCTACAAAATGAAGAAAGTTTGATGACACAGGTCTTAACCATCCCTCTCCTTCCCAGAAGCACAGGGCCTCAGAGGAGTGTACGGTCTTCCAAGGAGGGATTTATCTGCTTAAAGTGGTTGTCTACAGTACAGGCATCTGTATCTGAGCTAGTCACCTGTGCTGCCTTTACAATCTGTGAAGAGCTGTCAGGGTTCAGGGAATCTAGGGTACTTCCTAAAGTGCTCACCCACATTGGTTACTCCCTAAACTGCCCATAAAGACAACTTGGACACTCTGCTTAGATGGAAACTCATATCACAGGCAGAGTGAAGGAAGAGGAATCTTACTCTTGCACCTCTGGTCAGCTAGGTGACATTTCTATTTTATCTGTTTCTTGGAATTCAGAATATTTCAGACTTCCTCTTTGTGCAGGAAACAGAAGAGTCTTTGGCATGGTTAGTAAGATTTCCTCCTTATTTTCTCCTTGAAAGCTTTTAGAAATTGATTTGCAGCCACTGTATGGAGGTAAATAAAATATGCGAGCTCAGCCCTTTGGAAAATAGAGTAAAAAGGTAAATGCAGTATTTTTCCATTCAGAATTGGGTAAACACCATTTCTTATGTATACTCTTGATTATAAACCCAGGCAAGAATATGAGGTTTCAGAAAGGATCTAGTTCTTCTTTCATTTTTAATGTGATGAGGGGGATGAGATGCAGTCAAGTATCTGCATTCACTATCCTATCTGGCACTGCAGTGTTTTCCTAGGGCAAGTGAAACATCATTTGTCCTTTTGCAATCATCTGTTCTCAGGATAGAGAAAGAACATGTCATTTCCCATCAGTATAAAGACAACATGACAAATTGTTCCCCTCCCAGCTGAAATATGTTGATAGGCTGGTACCAAAGGAATGTGCTAGATATGTTCCTAGATGGGAATATGTTCCAAGATGGGAACATGTTCCTAGACAGGAACCACACAACCAGTGTCTTCTCTGTTCATTGCTCATGTGCTGCATTAGTGCAAATGTCTCCATTTTCAAGTATCTGAGACAATGATCTTCTATTACAGAGCCTGATTTCTTATGCTTCATGGAATCTAGTTGGAAATCAGTCAGTTAACAGAAAAAAGAATAAAAATTAAAATTGTTCGCACTAACAAGTGATAACTTCTCTGTATGTTCCACCTACAAAATAACGACATTCAGATCTATGGAGATTTAAATACAGAGCTATGATGGAAAGCAAAGGACCTATGAATGTGATGGCCTGGAGGCCACAATGATGTACTAGAGTGCTCCTGTTGAGGTGCTGCAAATGCAAAAGGTAGGGTTAGCAGTTGCTTTGCAAAATGTATGTAAAGTCATGCCAGCTCATGGCATCTGGTCTTTGGTTGTATGAAGGTCATGATCAACTGTATGTGATTTTTTTTTTAGTTGCAAATTTTACTTCATTATTATGTCGATAGTTATAGAGGGCTGGATTTGCACTTAAAATATTTGTTAGGTCCCTGACAAGCAGGATAACTCTGTAGATAATGCAAGAGATATTAATGAAAGTTAGTTGTATGAAAGACACCAGTGCTAGATCTCAATTTATTACTTGTTCCAAGCCAAGAGACCTCCACCAGAACTACACTAATTACATTATTATGAGCACACTGCAGCAGAGCTTTTATTACTCATGGGAAACTATTATTTTTGCTAATTGATATGTACTTAACAGTTCCAGCCATGACTAAGTGGCTGTGTCCTGGAGATTGTATGGGTGCAGAAGAAAAAGAGAAAAGTGAGATGGAGAGGGGCTGATTGTCTTTCCAAGAATTTGTCTTTGTGTATAGAAATGGTTAGGATTTCTCTACTAGGAGATGCTATTTTTGCAGAACTAATTTTTGTGTTAGGGAAAACTAAGTTTTGCATGAAAATGTTTTCTATCAGGAACTTGAAAATATGGTGGGTCCCTACTAATCTGGGAGTCCAGTAACATGTTCAGTAACTGTCGCTGATACCTGCCAAGGAAGCAGCCTGTCTTACATCTAAGATGGAGATTCAGTGGTAGAAGGGGTGGACAGGATAATCCCAGATAAATCATCTTTCCCAGCAAATGTAATGGTCCAGTATCTCCACATACAAGTTACTCTGAGAATGGGTGGGTGGGAGCATTCAGTCCTTTGACTTATTTGGTGGTTTTTTACTGTTGGTCCCACCTGGCACTAATATTTTTCTGAAACACCGCCACTTTCTGTGGAATAGAAATTTCACTGATGGCCAAGTGTACAGTACAAACCTTGTTATTTACAGTGCAGTTACTGCTGACTGATAGTGTTACTATGGTTCAAGCAAGCTTGCAGGTACATGGTTTAACCATTCATCTCAATTCGTTCATCATATCTTGGGGAACACGTTTAAATCCAAATTGATTACTTTTATTGCTATCTCAGGATAAACTCTACACAAGGTAGTCTTTTGATGCTTTGTAAATGCATACCTCTCCATAGGTTGTTTATCTGACATGTCATATGGAATTAATGATGTTTATTCCCAGTTGACCAATTTGCATTAGTGCCACCTTTACCCAGTTGCAGAATATGCTTGAGCTGACCCTCCACAATTAATCACAGACATCAACACAGCCTATTCGACCTTCACTCAGTCACATTAACCAGCTGGCAGCTATTGATTCCTTATAGGTGGATGCACTTGTAGAAGTCCCTGTTAAGAAAAGCAGAAATTCAAGTCCAGACTATAATTTTCTAGATAATTGTACCTTACCATCAGTCCAAACTTAGTTCTGAACTAAAAAATGAGAGAATTTCTCATGCACATGACACAGACTAATAAGCTCAAATGTTTGGACCCAGTTTTATGTACTTAATTCAGAAGCTAGACTGAAATATTTTACTACTGGAACTGTTACAGTTAAGGGAAAGAGATGGCCTTCTCCAGGGTGTGCTATAGCTCTCTGAAGATCAAACCAAGGAAGGTACCTGTATCTTTCCACTGATGAGTCTTCAGCTTATAATCATGGGCCAAAATGTGTAAGAATGGCCTAAGAAAGGGTAGAATGGAAATCACAGGAGATCTCCATTGACATGTTTCCAAATGAAGTCCTAGATGAAAGTTAAGCTTCCCTTGAAGTATAGGGGGAGTCAACTTGTCTGTCAGAGAAGGATCTCGCTTAGCACAGTTTTCAAGTTACCTGTATTTCACTTCAATCATTAGCCCAAATATAGGGTCTGGTGACATTTCAGATGCCTTGCCTTGTCCCATCTGACCTTCAGCTGCTGGAGAAGGACACAAGTTTCCTCTAGCTTACGTGTCACATTCAGAAGTGTGACCACATTTATCCAATTCAGATACACAGGGCACCTCAAACAGCATTAGACACCTAGGTTTAAGTAACCCAAATCTCTCAAATCTGGTTGGGAGTTATTATACAATAGGCCCTTATCAAAAGTTAAAGGAACCATCAGACTGAAGAGAGACCCTGGTATTCACAATCTTTTGGATTGGTAAATTGTTTATTTCTATCCTCCACGTCTGCAACATACTTTGGAAGAGATAGCCCTGCCATAATGTTGAGTGATTTCTGGGGCTTCTCATACAGTGGTCAGGAAAGGTGTCTCAAAGAAGAAGGAGGGGTTGGAGCTGCTCCAGGCACTGGAGCAGAGATTGTCTTGCAGTCCATGGTAAAGACCATGGTTAGTCAGGCTGTCTTCCTGCAACCCATGCAGGTTAATGGTGGAGCAGATATCCACCTGCAGCCCATGGAGGACCCCACACCAGAGTGGATGGATGAACCTGAAGGAGGCTGTGACCTGGTCACAGAAAGAACATGTGATGAACTGACCACAACCCCCATTTCCCATCCTGCTGTGCTGCTGGCAGGGAGTAGGTAGAGACATCAGGAATAAAGTTGAGTGTGCAAAGAAGGGAGGGGTGAGGGGAAGGTGTTGTAAGATTTTGTTTCATTTCTCATTATCCTTCTCTGATTTGATTGGTAGTAAATTAAGCTGATTTCCCCAAGGTGAGTCTGTTTTTTCCGTGGTGCTAATTGGTGAGGGATCTCTCCCTGTCCTTATCTTGACCCATAAGCCTTTTGTTATATTTTCTCTCCCCTGTACAACTGAGCAGGGGAGTGACAGAGTGGCTTTGGTGGGAGCCCAGTATCCAGCCAGGGTCAAACCACAAGTAGAAATGACAGTTCTTGGATAGGAGCACAGGGGAAGCCTATGGAGATGCACCCACAGAAAGACATTTGGCCACCTTCTAGTGAAAAAAGAGCATCAAAGAAAAGAGAAGCCACCTCATCATGTGGAAAAGAGTTGTGCAGAAAGGTGGAGAAAAGGTGGATCTGGGAAGACTCTCAATCTGTGTAAAAATGAAGTAATTAATGAGCGGATGGAGGCTGCCAGTCCAGAAGTGTCAATTTTCTGTACAGGTTAGAGAGTGAATCTAAGAGCTATGTGAGTTCGGTGAGTGTGTCTGAAGAATAAACAGGTCCCAGAAGCAATGTAGTGACATTACTGCAATGCACATCCTCACACCCTAATTCAGCAGCTCTGCAGTGTTTGAGTGCAGTGGTGGTTATACAACTTTGCATTCCAGAGTTGGTGCATTTGATAGGCTAGACGTGCTCGTGGCCTCCCACAGAAGCTGAATTAATCTTGCTTTGGTTTAGATGTCCACAGTGTAGAAACGCCTGCATATGAGCCAGTCACTAATTGCTTTCTTCATAGTCAATGGGGAGAAATACTCATTTTCAGAACCTTATCCCTGTGATGTATTTTAGATGTATACCTCACTGGGAGGTGAATTATGTCCCAGAAGAGCCTGTTTCTCTCCACTGATGGTAAAGGAACTTTAGAGGGTTAGCTCAGAGGTAAACAACTACAAGGAACTTACTGGAGTGCTGCCTGACAGAATATGCAGAAAAAATTAATCCTATGACTTCAAGCTGTGTGTATTTTCTGTGCAGCCACATTCTTCTGGCAATGGATCCCCTTCCATTTTGTTGTGATTAACGCCACATTCTTTGGAAGTGAGTTTTGTCCAGGCCATTTGCTGATCTTTGCAGACCAAGTTCGCACTTTGGTACGCATTTTAAATTGGATTCCCTTTGATCTTACTGAACTTTTCATTTGAAAAGCAGAGTTTTGACTTGACCTGCAAGTATCAACTTTTTCTTGCACAGTTAAGCCCATTGCTGCAATGACTTTTCTCTGACCTTGTTATCAATCCATTTCCTAAACTGTTCATTCTCAGCAGTCCGTTTTAGCAGTTTCCAGTAGTCCTTGTGCTTCTTTCAAAGCATACTGTCAGATTCCAGTGCCTTTGGAACTGCCACATCCAATACTGGGGAAGATTCCAATCTGTCTAACTTCCCTGCAGTAATGTTTGCTTCCAGGTGCAATTAGAAAAACTACAATAATTTCATCTAGTTCTGTACCTCAAAGGCAGGACTTGAATTTCTTGGATCACACTGGCAGAGTTAGACAAGTTCACTGTTTCTATTATGTCTGATACCTGTAGTTAATTTATTTTGAGCCCCACAGGATTCTGTGGGTAGAAATCCCCATGTGCCACTAGACATTAGAGATATCAGACTGAAAAGATTATGCTGATGAGTGAGTCCAGGCCTTGGAATTGGAAGTAAAGAAGGTCCAGTTTGCCCCATTCCTGACAGCCTACATCCATGATGACTTCCCAATGATCTGTTTACCAAAGTCCTCTGGAAAAATATTCTGACAGCCATAGAATTAACATGCCATAGAAAGTGAGCTAGAGTGGAGAAGAGCAAGGAAATGAGCAGAAGATATGAAGGGCATCAGTAATGTCCTATATCCACAGAACTGAAAAAGGGAGAGACTGAGGATGTTTGGGCCACAAGATGGGGAGCCAGGAGATGTGGAAAATGCTGGCATCATCTGTTTCATGGACGATCCATAGGTGTGTGGAGCACTGAAGATATGAAATCACTAAATGAAAATAAACCATGGTACTGAAAATTGCTCATAATATAAAGGGAGGATTAATCTCACTGAACTGTAACTAAAAGGTCAGACATCAGGTTAGGCTTGTAGTCAGTGGAGAACTGGTTAGTAGCATTAGCAGAGTCTAGGGTGCAGAATGGCCTTTTCTAGGAGACACTGATATTTGGACAAGTGTATTTCATCTGGCCTCACTGTTGCAAGACTGAATCATTCTGTGACACCTTGGGCATTTATCATTAGAAAGCAAGTCCTCTCTGTATAACCAATTTATAAACATTTGTTTCCTGCCTTGTAAATGGCACCTTCATGTGTTTTTTGCCAAACACTCTAACTTTATTCGATTAGTAATGAAGAAGCATGGAACGTTAAAGACTAAGAGCTTTGGTGATTTTATGCACCAGTGTTTGGCACTTCCTCAGCAAGAAAACACTGCTTTCCTATGGACATAGCTACACATTGGCAAGGGCAGATCCAAAATCAACAAACATCTTAATTACCCTAGGTACCATATCCGCAGGCATCACATTACTGTCCATGTACTTCAGAGAAAGCCGCAGCTTAGCTGCAAGGAGACCAGAGCCTTTGCATCAAGGAAGGTCAAAAGTCAAAGGAAATGCCAGTAGCAGCAGTACTCATGGTAAAGGAGCTTAATAAACCCCTCACCTTCTTGTTTACCCTTGATTTCTCATTTATTGTATAATAGAGGCAAATCTAAATGCATAACAACACAAGAAGCAGCTGGACTGTGTTTGCTCACGAAGGGGACTCAGCTGACAATGTAGACAGGAACTCGGTTAATCAAACCACACTGTTTTTCTGCTCATCAGTGCCCTAAGGCCACGCATGCGGTAGCTGGAATTAAGTCCTCACATTTGCACTGATGGATAGGATGTCTCTGACAACTCCATGGCAGAAGGAAAATATTGCCAGTGATGTTAAGTTTGTAAATAAAGCCAATGGATAAGATTGATGCAATTGAATGTCCAGTGCGTATATATAGTTGCTTTAATTGGATGCGGGTCTCAGATAATGCTGGATATTGCTGGACAACTGCATACCCACCAGGCTGTCTTCCCACCTTCCTGTAGCCAGCTGGTCCTGCCTCTTGATCACAGCTGTACTGCTATAGGCTTTTTCTCTTAATGGATTTAACTCAAATGCAGTTACCACAAGGCCCAGATGTGCTAGGGTAGATGCAGTCAGGGCATAATTATCATATTGTGGCATGAGGGCTTGTGGTATGAGGTGGCTGGAGAGTTGGGTAGCTGCCTTTGCAGACTTTGTACCAAGGTCCAGCTGCCCCTGATAGCCTTGGCCCTCACCCTGACCTCTGTCCTGAAACTTTTTGGTGTGTTATCTGGTCTAAACAAGCTGAAACACAGGAAGTTCCTCCACCTGAGGAAAAACGTCTTCGCTGTGAGAGTGACAGAGCCCTGGAACAGGCTGCTCAGAGAGGTTGTGGAGTCTCCTTTTCTAGAGACTTTCAAGACCGGCCTGGGTATGTTCATGTGTGGCCTGCCCTAGGTGTTCCTGCATTAGCAGGGGAGTTGGACTAGGTGCTCTTCAGAGTTCCCTTCCAACCCCTACCATTCTGTGATTCTATGATTCTAATTGGTGGCTCTCATCCTCTGCCACTGGTAACGATGTCAACACACTGAAAGTACCACAGTCTTTCTGTTCTGCTTAACGTGTTACAACTGGACCATCAGAGGGACTGCCAGGAGGTGCATATTAATTGCCATAATTTCCCAGTGGTCCCATCATTGTAGTGCAGATATGTGGTGCAGATCTAAAGCAATTATCAACCACAAGTGCAATTCCTTCTGGTTAGAAAAGGTTACGTTTTCACTGTCTCTCTGATGATTCTCTCTTTCTTTGTTCCTTGTGTCTTTCCTTCTAGAGTAACTCTGAGGGTACTGCTGGAATGGAGTGAGTATGACACATCCCTACAGAAGTCCAGAGCTCAGCTACTAGGTGAAGATGGCACAGGGTCTCAGTTAAATCTGATGTTGTGTGATTGATTTCTTCTCTGCCGTTGGACAGGTCCCTTAGACAACCCAGCAAATGCTGGAAAGCTAGATGTCTGTCCATCTTGTGCACAGCCTCACCTTCATACCTTCCTGTGCCTCCAGGTTTAAGGGAGTACTGAGAGAGTCGAGCCCCTGCTGGGCTCGCTGAGCAAAGAGCAGAGAAGTGACAGCCATGGTTAAGGTAGCTGCTCCAAGAAGTGATCTGAACATCATGTCTGGGGGACTGTGAGGTGCTTAGATGCTGCACTGTCTAATTTTAAATATTCCGAATTTAGCAAAAGCATCACAACATTTATCTGGGTTAAATGGTTGATTTTGATAGTAAAATCGCCCATTTAGTTACATGACCATTTCAAATAGCCTGTTATATACTAATCACACATCTGCTCTGAAGTCAGTAACAGTTACTTACATTCTGTGCTCTTTTAAAGTATCTCACTGGCATAAGCAGATTCATTTTAGTAATTAGATTTATCCTGGTACGCAATCTGACTTTTCATTATTACCCAAAAGAAAGATGATATTCCGACTGACTGCAGAATTAGATCCTTAGTCTTATAACAGGAGATGGTGGTTGTTTATCAGTATCTCATAGAAACTAAAGCTGTAGATTATGTATTTTCTGTTAAATGTAGTTATGCAACAATTAGTTTCTGTTTCAGAACGTGGGATGTATGTGCTATAGGCCATGCCTGCCATGGAAAAATGTGAATGGGCAAAATGACTGCTTTTCCACATTCACAAAAAGTTTAAAAAATTGCTAAAGCTGCTGCCAGGTCACCTGTAACAAGTTCCAATTCCCAGAAGCATGTGGGAGAATTTTCAAAGTGAAAAATCAATGGCTATGAAATTACACATTAGTCTAGGGTAGTGTACTTTGCCTGTTTTCACAGCTAACATTCATCTTCCTATAGTAATAGTGATGCAGACAATTTGCCACGGTAATGTTGATCTATAAGTGTTTTAATTAAAGTTCTGACAGCAAATTGAAATCTTATTTTACTTACAGAGCAGATAGAATTTATCTCCCTCTCACCTGAGAACTCAGGCTTAGAGGAAGACTTCAGGGCCAGCACAAGTCGGGGAGGAACATTAGGAAAAAATACACATGCTTTCCAAATTCAAAGTTAATGCTGTTATGTCTTCTCTCCCACAGCACAGACAGGGGGCTTATAAGAGCTGTGTTGTGGCTTGGACAATTCTTGGACATCAAGACCCTTCAGCACTTTAGCAGAATTCTCTGAGCACTACAGAGTGCTGGTTTGTAGGACACAGTAGGGATTTTTTATCTGGCTAACACATAGGCAAGAGATGAGGTACACTGCCCTTTCTGAGGAGGGCTTGGAGGCTGAATGGAGGAAGGAGATTACAGGGAACAAAATGTCACACCTGCTCTGAGGAATCTCTGATATCTTTATGCCAGAATAAGGTGTCAGCAGAAAGGAAAGTGAGGATTATCATAGAGTTTTGACAGGCCTTGAGCAAATACTAAGAAATTATGAGGAAACTGAAGCATGACTTGCAAATTTTATTGATTTCTATGACTCTGGTGCGCAGCACAAGGCTGAGCGGGCTTAAGACAAAGGCCAAGTAGGTAGTTGCCCAAGGTGGAAAAATTGAGATGGAAAAATTGTAGTTCTGAGATGCAATGAGAGAGACCTTTCCAGTCTCAGAACACCACTGGTGTCTCTGTAAGAGGTGTGTACTGGACTGGTAGTGGTGATGGAGCTTCCCAGACACATACAATGTGGTGCAGCAGGACAGAGCAAAATCCCCAGCAGCACTGCCAAATGCTGATGTACTCAGCCCACAGGACTGTCACCCTTCTGGCAGATTTGCCTCTTCCACCACTGAAAATAAGGCTGTGCATGTTCAGAGGTGCATCCACAGAGACAGCAAATTGATGAGAAATCCTTTACTCTGTGGATTTAGAAATCCCACCTTTCACTGATTTATGCCTGAGAGGTGTCTGTCCTTTTCCACCAACTGCAGAGGGGATCTGTAAGGGCATGGAAAGACACTGAAGACCTCAGTGTCCTGAGAAAAGCTAATTTAAATCAGAATGAGTAACGGAAGTGTCGAGGCCATAAAGAGATAAATCTTAACTCCTAGGAGTTCAATGAGAGAATTAGGTGATCTAGAACAGGATGTATAGCGGTTTTGTACCTTCTCAGCTAAACTTGAATTGGGATCAGCTGAGTTAACTCAATTTTCTCTGTTCCCGGCTTTCCCTATGCAAAAGTGAGTACAAAGTAGAAATCTCCACTGGGAGGAATGCTAATATTTTGATTTAGCTTTGATTTGAGAAGTGACCTGAGAATTGGCAAACCATAAGGCCACACACTTTTGACTTCAAAAATACCCTTTTCAGAATATCTATCTATTTATTTATTTTTAGCCAGAGCAGAAAAAAACCCTAGAAAATCAGCAAAGCATATGCTTAATTTTCACAAAGTGTGAGACCATGGAAAAGATCCATGCCTCTTTCTTGTGGGTTAACCACTAAGTCTGTCTGCTCCTTTTGGGACTTGCATAGCAGCTTGATTTTGTAATTATTTATAGAACATTAATTTTCAGTCAGGAAAGAACTAATTGTTTACTATTAGCATAACACTCAATTTGAAATAATTAAGGAGAACTCTGTTTTGCACTAATCTTAATCTAAGTCTGAAATGTATCCCCAAAGTCCATTAAAAACAAAGCAAAACCCACTGTTAATTAACGATTTACCGTGTTACAATAGCTGGGAGTTTTAACAAGTTCAACCAAGGACTATACAACATTATAAAATAAATCTCTTGCTTTGTCACATTTGAGAGTTGCTAATAAAGAGGGTAATTCAGCATTACAGAAGTGCTTACTTTGTCTGGGGAGGTCTCACAGTATGTCAGTATTATGTAATTCACATGATGGCAGGTCAGAAGAGAGATACAAGTTGTTTGGTTTGGGAAATCAACCGAGGATTGATTCCCTCTGTTTTAATTTAGCATCAGAATGCTAGAAAACTCCTAAAAGCAGATGGACTATTGATTCAACAAGAGGATAATCAGTGCATCAGAACAGAAGGAGGACAAGAAAAGGGAACTCTTAAGGCTCTTCAGTGATTTTTGCCTTAGACAGTGAGATCCTACTCACACTGAAGTGAGCAGGGAGAGAAGGAGCCGGGGAGGAGAGGCTACTTTGGGAGCACATGAAACTGAACAAATATATCTAGAAGGGGAGGAAATGTAAAAATGGAGATCTTAAATTATATGAGGATAGGGGGAAAGAAAGATTTCACTCACTCACTGAGGACACAGAATCTATCAATATCCATCCTGTCTGCAGGGTATTAATTGTCATGTTCATGAAAGGAACTTGAGAGTCCCTGAGGGAATGAGCTCCCAAGAAACCGAGTGTCGTCTGCTGTGTGAGGTCCAAGCTCTGGCATGAGCTTCCATGACTATTTATTTCTCTGTGAAGTTTCTGAAAGAATGGAAATAATTAATGATCTAGTTGTGCCTTTTTGGCTCTGGGAGGAAAGCATTTCTCTGTCCATGTTAACCACACATAAATGACACTGTCTGATGGGAGCCTGCATTACGGCCAGAGTCAGGATGTTCTGACTCCTGGCACAACAGCTATGTGCAGTGGCCTAAAAGCATCACTGGGAGCATCACTGTTTGAGGAGGAGAATAGGGAGGAAAGGAATAAAATTCTGATGTTCAGGCAGCAGTAGCTAACACAGATCCTGGAGGGAATCCAGATGGACTTAAAACAATATTTATGTTTCCTTGGTCTTGGTTGCCTTCCTGCACAGCTTCTCTCAGGCAAATTCGGGTGACCCAGAAGTGGTTCTGCCTTGCGCACACCCTTATAACCCTGTAATCTTAATACAGCATTTGAGAAACAATTGAGTAAGGCTGCACCCTTTTACCAGATGGTGTACCCTACTATGGGGTCTTTGAGTACACAGTGAGGGCTATGGAAACATGGTCTGTTGAATGATGCACCAGAATGAGACTGGTGTATGAACCACAGACTTCCTCAGTGACTCTGAGCAAACCACTGTCACTTTCTGTCTACTTATGTAACAACAGGATGATAATTGCTTTCCCCTTAACCTTCATGCAGTTGATTTAAGTCTGTCTGGGAAGATACGCATTCTCATTGCATTGAACACCTCACACAGAAAGTCTGCTGTCGTTTAGCTGTCTTTCAAGTGGAGACTTAGCATCAGCTTCACCTGCACTTGTACTGGTGGGGGACTTCAACTTCCCAGATACCTGCTGGAAATACAACACAGCAGAGAGGAAACCGTCCTGGAGGTTCCTAGAGTATGTCACAGCTAACTTCCTTGCACAGCTGGCAAGTGAACTTACCAGGGAAGGTGCCCTGCTGGACTCACTCTTTATGAACAGAGAAGGACTGGTGAGGGATGTGATGGTTGGAAACCATCTAGGGTGTAGCGATCACAAAATGATTAAGTTCTCCATTTTTAGAGAAGTAAGGAGGGGGGACAGCAGAACTGCCACATCACTGGACTTCCAAAGGGCATACTTTGACTTGTTTAGGAGCCTCATTGACAGAGTCTCCTGGGAGGCCTTCCTGAAGAGCAAAGGAGTCCAGGAAGGCTGGACACTTCAAAAGGGAAGTCCTAAAGGCTCAGGAGCAGTCTGTCCCCTTGAGCTGTAAGACAAGCTGGTGCCAAAGAAGACTGGCCTGGCTGAACAGGGAGCTTTGGCTGCATCTCAGGGGAAAAAAAAGAGAATTTATGGCCTTTGGAAGAAGGGACAGGCCACACATGATAACTACAAAGATGTAGTGAGGCTATGCAGGCAGAAACTTAGAAAGTCCAAAGCCCACCTAGAAATTAACCTGATTTTGTCTGTAAAAGACAAGAAGAAATCTTTCTGTAACTATATCTGCAGTAAAAGAAGGGCCAGGGAGAGCCTCCATCCTCTGTTAAATGCAGGAGGAAACATGGTATCTAGGGATGAGGAAAAGTCTGAGGTGCTTAATGCTGCCTTTGCCTCAGTCTTTAGTAATAGGACCAGTTGTCATCTGGGAATCCAGTCCCCTGACCTAGAAGACAGAGACTGGGAGCAGAATGATCCCTCCAGAATCCAGGAAGAGATGGTCCACGATCTGCTACACACTTAGGTGTACAGAAGTTTATGGGACTAGATGGAATTCACCAGAGTTCTGAGGAAGCTGTCAGAGGTGCTCCCCAAGCCACTTTCTGTCATTTTTCAGCAGTTATGGCTGACTGGGAAGGTACCATCAGACTGCAAATTAGTCAGTGTAATGCTATCTATAAGAAAGGCTGGAAGGAGAATCCTGGAAACTACAGGTCTGTCAGTTTGACTTCATTCTCTTCTCCCAGGTAAAAAGTGATACAAGAGTAAATGGCCTTAAGTTGTGCCAAGGGAAGTTTAAGTTGGATATGAGGAAGAATTTCTTTACTGAACAGGTTATCAGGCACTGGAACGGCTTGCCCAGGGCAGTGGCTAAGTCCCCATCCCTGGAGCTATTTAAGAGTCATGTAGATGTAGTGCTGAGGGATACAGTTTAGTCAAAGTCTTCTCAGTATTTGGTTAATGATTGGACTAGGTGATCTGAAACATCTTTTCCAACCTAGGAAATTCTGTGATTCATTTCATGCATCACTGGGTGTCCTGCAGATCATGGTCTTCTGAAGGTCCTGCATCATACCTAATGGACCCCCATGGACATTGAATGCTTTAGGGCTCCTCACAATATGGTGACTCATGCCCTGTTTACTGTGGTGAATCCATCAACGGTCATTAGTTCACTTATTTGTGTTTCTAAACACTTCTGGAGGCACAAATCTTACAAAGCAATAACATCAGGAACTACCTGACATTTAACTCATTTTTTAAGATGTTGAATTTATTCCTAGGGGTTTACTTACTCATTGATGCTTTTGCACAGCTTCCACTAGGTTCCAGTCACTCCCAAAGTTTTGTTTATTGTGGGCTTTCTTTTAATAGGAGTGTATTCCTATGGCTGTTAACCCATCCCCTGGCATTGGTGTCAGCTACTTTTCACTTGCCAGAACACTCTTGGAATTAATATGATGTCTTACACTCAGCACATAGACAACAGGCAGGTTACACAATATTTTTAGTCCTTTTGGATTCAGGAGTATCCCAAACTCTGTGAGACAATAACTGTGTCATTAGCATCAGCTCTTCATCTTTTCCCATCAGACACCCAGAGAAGGATCCATTATGCACCAGCAAGTGCTCTCCTGACCAAAATTCATAGAATTATAGAAACATCATAGAGTCATAGAGTCATAGAATCATAGAATGGTTTGGGTTGGAAGAAAACTTAAAGATCATCTAGTTCCAATCCCCCTGACATGGGCAGGGACACCTTCCACTATGACAGGTTGTCCAAAGCTCCATCCAACTTGGCCTTGAACACCTCCAGCAATGGAGCATCCACTTCTCTGGGCAACCTGTTCCAGTGCCTCACCGTCCTCACAGTAAAGAATTTCTTCCTAATATCTAATCTAGATCTACCCTCTTTCAATTTAATGCCATTAACCCTTGTCTCCTATTATGCCCTTGTACAAAGTCCCTTCTCAGCTTTTTTGCAGGCCCTCTTTAAGTACCTGAAGAGCACTATAAGGTCTCCCCAGAGCCTTCTCTTCTCCAGGCTGAACAAGCCCAACTCTTTCAGACTGGCATCATAGGAGAGGTGCTCCAGACCTCTGATTATCTTTGTAGCTCTCCTCTGAACCCTCTCCAACAGGTCCATTTCCTTCTTACATCGTGTATCCCAGAGCTAGACACAGGTAGAGTCTCAACAGAGCAAAGTAGGCAGGCAGAATCACATCCCTCAACTTGCTGGCCACACTTCTTTTCATGCAGCCCAGGATGAGATTCCCCTTCTGGGCTGCAAGTGCACATTGTTGCCTCATGTTCAGCTTGCTGTCAGTCAACCCCTACAAATTCTTCTCCTTAGGGCTGCTCTCAATCTACTCATCACCTAGCCTGTATTTGTTTTTGGGATTGCCCTGACCTAGGTGTGGGACTTTGCACTTGGCCTTGTTGAACTTCATAAGGTTTGCATGGGCCCTTTCTAAAGGGCCTGTATCCTTCCATTCCAACTCTCCAGTCATAAGAGACACTGCACCATGTCTCCATGATGTCAATAAGATCATAGTCTTGCAGGCATGCACATGTTCTCTGTTTGAGCCAGGAGGCCATAAACCAAGTACAATTAATCCTGATTTTGATATTCTGAACCAGCTGCACTGATACTGCTGTTCATAAATGGCTATGTAAAGAACAAGTGGGCAGGGTTGGAGATACTCCCTGTAATTCTGAGGTTTGCCCCTATATGGGGACATCCAGTTTGTGGTATCATAAGAGGAAGTGGTTTCATATCACAGGGAAACTGGAAAGAGCAAAAATCCACTGTCTTCCATGAGCTCAAGCTAAAAGCTTCTGCCTGAGAGACACCAAATAGCTTTTTCCTATTTTCCTCTTTAAGCATCAAGAGTGCAGCTGGTTGTGTTGAAATCAAAATATTGTGCTTGCTGAAGTCATGTGGACTTGAATCTACAAGCAAGTCATAGTCAGAGGGGATGCTGGGATTCACAGAGGAATGGAAAAATTTTTTTGATTGTTCTCTTTTTTTTATGCAAAAGTCTCATAAAGTTATGGTGGTTTTAGCAGTTTCAGATGTTTTGTGACATACTGAAACTTCATTTATACTTACATTAAAAATGCCAGGTTCAGAGTTTGCAAGCAAAATTTGAATATTAAGAGAACCTTAAGTACCTGAAAGCAGAAAAATCCCTACCCTTAACCAACCAACACTAAGAAAAAAAAAAAAAAAAAGTAGATTTTAACAGGATTTTGAATTGTAATAGCTTGGAAATAGGTTGATAATGTCATGAGCTAGTAGACAGAATGCAAACCTCGTTCTTCTGCTGGTCACTGCTAGCTAACTTGTCAGCTTGACAATCAGTGTTGGTTTCTTACACAACAGATTCTTTTCTTTCAAAGTGTTGATAACCCAGGTGCTTACCTTAGCTCTGAGACCTCCACTAACTAGCAGGGGTATGCTCTCCAGAGAGGGGCACTGAAGTGCCTATGGCCCAGAGTGATTAATGGAGAAGGTAGATGTTATTTTTATCTTAAAGGTAGTGAAGCCAGAGGACACTGAAAAAGCAACCGGTGGCAGTACCAGGGTTCAAAACCACATTGCACACATTCCTCTGCTCACTGATGGTTGCATTTAAATGTCCCTGCCATAACTAGTTCTTATGAAGTTTAATTTTCAATTGTTTTACTTGTCGATAAAAGATGTTTAAAGAAGCTGAAACGGTAATGATGATTTTTAAAGGCTTTTTCTGAGGAACTAAAAAGAGTTTGTGTTAATAATTATGTGTATTATAATGGTATCATCAGGCTCCATGCAAAAGCTGCCTTTTCCAGGGAAGCATCCAAGAACCTTCAGGGTGTTAACCCAAGAAGACTAGAGAGACAAAGAAATTATTATCCCTTATTTATCAATGGAGATTTGAGGGATTAAATCTGAGTTCCAGAGAGCCAAATATGACCTTGAAGGAACCGAACTTAAACCATCTAAAAACCCTTTCAATGCTATCAGCTATTAACATTATTCTTTTTGCCTTAATAGTTTGAAAACAAACAAACAAAAATAACCACTGTACAACTGGTCAAAACCAGGGAAAGAGCTGTTTATGGAAACATGATGACATTGCATGAAGCACTTTGGTTCACTCTTCAGAGAAACCCCTCACGAACTGGGGTTGCCTCATTTATGGAACTGAGAAGTTCACTGCCATGGGCAGCTACATGAGATGCGAGCACCACAACAAAGTGCAAAATCTTTTCTTAGAGCAGCTGAGATAGCTAGAAAAAGCAGACAGTATTTTAGGCAGTCAATCCCTTCCTCTGGTCAGCATGTCAAAATTTGATGATAATGGGATTGCTAAGTATTCTTTAATGGCTTTTAAAACATCACAAGTCATTCCCTCCCAGCTACGGTTTGTTTCAGCAATTATGTAGGCCTTCTTTTCAAATGGTAACAGAATCCCAGTGCGAGAGACTCCCTTAATACAAAACCTGGCACTATGGCAAGGAGTACATGTAGGTTTGCAGAGCCTCATTGGTATGAAGATTGAAACTCTTTGGCTTTACTCTCCTGCATCTCCAAAAAAAAATAAAAGAAAACCAAACCAACCAACCAACCAAAACCAACCAAACAAACAAAAAACCCAAACAACAGTGATAAAACAAAGAAAAACCAACCAACCAAAAATATCAAACAACCACCCACCACCACCACCAAACTAAAAACAAAACCACCAAAAATCCCCAAATGAACAAGAAGTATTCTGCTTCTGTTGAGTCTATACGGCCCAGTGCAGTACTGGCTCTATGTGAGCTAGTTCCTGTGGTGGTATCATCAGTTTAACAAGGAAAGCACATCGGCATGGGAAAAGATGCACTAAGTCTAACTGTGACTTAGTGCACTGTTTAAGTGTGACTTAGTGCACTGTTTAAGGTCTAAGTGTGTCTAAGTGCACTGTTTTGGATTCAGCACTGACTTGACTGTCTCCTTACAGCTCTGCACAGTGCCTGTGGGATGAATGTCCCACTCTGAGGAACAGATTTATCTCGGGGCCCCGAAGGCTGTCCCAGCAGGTCACATCATGCCTTCCTGAGAAGGAGCCCGTTTCTGTTCTTGGGCTGGCACTATCACTAGAGGGGCACAAGAGAGAGATGGAGACACAAAGTTCAACTACATTATAGGTGAGTGGACCCTAAAAATTTCTACAGGATCAAGTTGCTCCTTTGTCAAGTCATGTACATGGATACTTTTGGCCTTCATGCCACCCTAGATTTTCCTACACAGTACTGCATATAGACAGGTAAGTGTATGGGTAAAGTAACTAGAGGTGACTTCAGAAATGTTAATGGGAAAATTTTCCATTTTCTTTGGAAAAAGTTATTCGCATGAATAAAAGTTGTATGTGTCTTCAAGCATGCAAGGTTTCTTAAATGTCTCACTGAGGAAGGAATAGCTATTTAATTCCTTTGAATAACTGCTGAAATTTTGATTGCTATCGCTGTTATCTTTTTTTGTTTGCTTGTTTTTTAAATAATTGGAGCACATTAAATCAATTTGGAAGGGACCAGAACACATCTGTAACAGCATAAGAACTCTGACAACAAAGATCCTGAGTTTTGTGTGCACTTCAGGGAAGAATATTAAACATTTCCAGGTAAAAATCTAACAGTCTATCTGTGGGATTCTTGCAACAGTTGTTTTAAGGAGTAAGGACCTTCCAAGAATTACCTTTGCTTATCTGCTAGCCTGTCTGTGGTATTGCCCTGTGAAAAGAAGCTACTAGGCAACCAGAAAAAGAAAGAAGATGAGGAGTCAGTATTATAAATTACTTTTTCTGTAGATAACACCACAGAGGATTATAGCAGCCAAAATGGCAGCCTCTGCTATCTTGTAGCTTTTGACTACACCATCCACTATGCCTGAGTTAGAAAGTCATTGCCCAGTTTATTGTGTGGAGCTCTTCAGTGTTCAGAGGCTTATCAAAATTTTTGTGACCTGTTCACAAAGGAAATAAAAATAATTTGATTTGCCTAATGCACTTAACGTATAAAGTTTATAGCAAATCTTTCAGTAAGTAAAAGTATGAGTTTATTGGCCAATATTGAAGTAAAAAAAAAAAAAAAAAAAAGGAGCTTGGTAAATCATCATGCATAATTCAGTCAGGTTACTTTGAGGATGTCCTGGTAAGTCCCACTATAAAACAGTGCAGAGCATTTATGGTGTGTTCACATCACAGGCCAGTGTTTTAACTGACTCTGTAGTCAATTACAACTGTATCATCATCAAGTTTCAGGCTTCAAAAGAAAGCATCCTAATGAAAGCTGGATGGAAACCAGTCCACTTTGGTTTCAAAATAACAACATTCCCTGTTAAAAAGCCATTCTGGTTAGCTCTGTTTGTGCTTTTGGGCTGTTATTTGTAGCTCCAAAACAAAACTGCTTTAGTGCAAGTGAGTTATTGAGTCTTGCTCTATCCATAGGATGGGAGTTACCATTTCTGACTAAGGCTTTTCAGCATTAGTCTTCACCCAGCTGTGGACTGTGTCACACTTCAAGAGGTGAGGAACATGATGAGTGAGGAGCATAGGGCTGGGGATGTATATTAATCCCAATTTGGTTCAAACTGATGACCACCCCAGAAAAAAACAAAACCAATGAAACTGAACGTGAACTCTAAGATCAACACATTTCAAGAACCAAACAAAAGCAGTGCAGTGCGGAGCATTTACATCCTTAGGGCTTTGCAAAAGCATATTGCTTTTAAAGCACAAACACATTATGGAATCCCTATTCCTTCATTTTTTTCTGGGCAAACGCAAAAGTAAGAGTTTTTTACCATCCTCTCTAGGAAGGAGTATCCTGTGGAAGGCGCTTGTTAAAATCTTTTCAGTATATCATTGCAATGCACCTTTCCTAACAAGATACAAATTTTATGATTGCTCCATAATGCCCATTGCTTCTGCTGTTATTGTAAAGATACCAGCTGACTTTTAACAGGACCATTAATTGATACTGTATCTTATTAGAACTCTTGTTTAAATGGCAGTAAAATGTTAAACATTCTTGAATGTATTAATAAAGAAGGGCAATTAGACATGCTCATTTCAGGAGTGTTGATAAATTAATAAATCTTGAGTTAATTACAGTGCCAGGCACTGAGATTTAGCTCTCGGAGGCTGCAATCAGTACATTTCAAAAAGGACTTTTATCACAGTTAAGTAGATGTGTGCAACAGTGGTTAACTGGCATAGTAAATCTGGCAGGAATGATTGTGAGGAAAGACAACTCTGAAGTTTATTCTCTCCATTATCTATCATAAATTTATTCAAAGTTTAGATGAGAGGAAGTTAACACTGCAATCTGAACATCTTCAAAAGTGTGAGGTGAGGTTTGGACCTTCAGATTCAGGATCTTCAGATCCTTCAGTACCATTCATTACCAGAGGATTTTGATCAGAACTAAGTCACATGAAATAAAAGATGACACTGTACATAACCAAAACAATTTCCCAGCTATCATTTTCATCTCACTCTGTCTCTGGGTGGAAGAGCAAAGAGGTTAGACTCATTGCTGAATATAGGCCTGAAATGCTGACTGCTTTCTCATTGGAATCAATTATTTGCTTAAACCTTGGTATATACATGGTGACTCACCTTTCATTTAACACTGGTATTAGTAAGCACATGTATTTTTACATGTGCATACGGACTTTGATACAATATATCCTTGCTAACATTCTGCAGATCTTTGTGTGGCAGTTTTTATTCTTGTCTGCCTGAACATCTGGTCTGCTGTAATTGGTGACAATATTCTAGTTGATTCTTAAAGGTGTTTATTGATTTGATCTATACATTTATGGGTATCCTATATCCAGTGGTAATGCTTAGTAGCCTTTCTACTTTTACAACTGTTTCACTCTCTTAAAAATGTTGAGTTATTCTCTTGAACTTTGCCTGTATTGACTGAGACCCAGTGGGACTATTCTGCACAATACAGGGTAACTAATATGTGGATTATTTACTTTTTTATTTATCTGTTCAGTAACACCCCACTCTCCCCCTGATCCCCATGAAATTCTCCAGAAGTCAGTGCTTTTCAGATCTTGGTTTCTTAGGTAGAATTTAAATGCAACTTGATGGAAACGAAGAGGGGGAGAATGCTGGCTCCAGCTGTAAGACACAAGAAGCCTGGACTTCATACTATTATTCCCCAAACTCAGAAGAAAGAGAATTCATGTTTTGAAAAGATGTGTGTGCTTAGGAAAACAACAGTTTCAACAGTATGCTTCTGACATGATGCAAACTGGAAATGACCCCACACTGAGTACAGTTCGTAGTGTAAAATTCAGTTTAAGAACTCCATTCTGCCATGGTCATGCAATTTAAATCATACGTGTTGCACCATCTTTTCATACTAAGGTTTATTTTTTGACTGACTGACAGAGTATGGATCTGAAGAAGTACAAAGGGCAGAACATAAACAGGAACCTTTCTTTTAAGACTGTGTGAAAAGAAACCAAAGAATTTTATTAACTTTGTGTAACTCAATACTCAGTGAAAGCAGATAAGCTGTATTCCTTGGTAATAAGCATGGCAAAAAATTGACCCACGAGCAATCACATGGAGATCATATTTTAGTAATTCTGCTCCTTACTAAGCAACTGGCATATAAATACAAAAGATTTGAGTAAGTTTTTAAATCAACCATTTACTATAAAGATGACTCTTAAATGAAGTCTTATTATAGAAAATCTTATGAAAAGCAATCAAAAGAAAGGTTGAAAATCTAGTTTAAATTTTTCATAGTAACCTTTTCCATCAGTTCCCTTTAACCTGATAGTTATTCGAGTTTGCATTCAATAAAGCTAGTGGATACACACTGTACTTTGCTTTTGGTAAGATATTGCTTTACCTGGATAATTTTTTATTGATGTCTCCAAGCTGGAGATTCCCTTTGCTGGATTCTTGCAGTAATTGACAGTCAAGTCTGATAATAAACTATTGGTCTGTGTTAGCTATTACTAAGGAAGGGCCAATTGTTTCTGAAGCCAGCAGAGAAATGTCTGCTCTCTCTCTCACTCTTTGAACACAATGACATTGCTTCAGTCTTACAACAGTCTCCCTGAAGCTGGGGATGTGTCCCGAGCAGTTTACCTTTGAGAGGGGTGGATGAAGAATGATGATTATGACACTAAATTCTAATTGTTATAGCCTAGCTTAGCTGTGGATAGCAACAGGGTCATTTCTGCAATGAGAAAGGCAGTGCTATTTGTGTTTTATTGTGTTTTATGATTAGAGAAGCAAATCTCAGCAAATTGCAAGGAAGTTGATTACTTTACAAATGTGCTCAGATTTGCTCGTCTGCAAAGCTGTATGCCAAAAGATGTTTACCTAGGTCTTGCTTGGATTAATGGTGAGAGGCCAGACAACCAGTGCAGTGTTGGTGCAGTGCAGATCTGTGGGAGGGAGCCTTGGACTCTCCCTGCGTGGGCGGCTGTGAGCAGGCTGTGCAATGCTGCCTCATGCAGAAATGTTCCGGTGCAATTTAAGTAGGCTTCTTGTTTCTGTGAGAGATCACGTCCCCTGTTCTCTTGACTTTCTAAAAGGTGGGATTAAGAAACCCTTGTCTCATTTTGGGGCAGGGTGCAGGCTACTCAGTGCTGTATTTGCCCTATTTAAAGCAGATACTTTCCCTCCTGCTCCATTTATGATTTTTGTGTCTTGCTGGCTGTCTGACTCAGATGCTCAGCTGGTCTCTGTTGTCCTGGGCATAGACACAACCAGATCCCTGGTGTTATTTAGATGGGAGAAAAGGAGGCTCAGGGGGGGACCTTCTCACTCTCTGCAACTACCTGAAAGGAAGTTGCAGCGAGACGGGGGTTGGTCTCTTGTTCCAAGTAACAAATGATAGGACAAGAGGAAGTGGCCTCAGGTTGTGCCAGAGGAGATTTACATTGGATATTAGGAAAAAAATCTTCAGTCAAGCTCTGGAACATGCTGTCCAGGGAAGTGGTGGAGTCACCACTCCTGGATGTATTTAAAAGATGTGTAGATGTGGCACTTAAGGATATGGTTTAGTGGTGGACTTGGTAGAGTTAGGTTTACAGTTGGACTCAATGATCTGAAAGGTCTTTTCCATTCTAAATGATTCTATGGTCTTTTTCTTCCAATTAAAATGGGAAAGTGCCAACACCTCTGTCCTGTGAAATCAAATTGTCCCTAAGAGTCCTAGGCTTTAAGTCCATCTCCACTGGCAGCAACAGCTCCGAGCTCTCCCACTCTGTCACCTGGCCTAATCTAAGTTGGTTTACCCTTCTCTTCTCCACTCACTTCTTTTAAAAAGGGAATTATCACTTTCAACTAAAATGCGGAATAACAGTGCCCTTAGCTGAAAAGTGGAGAAAGAAGAAAAGCTGTCTTATATACCCAATGCCAGAATTACCTGCTTTCAGAGGTGAAGTTTCTCTGACCAGCTCATGATGCCACATTCTTCTTGGAATTAAATCAGCTATTCATTTTAAAACAGAAAAGATTGAGAGCTGATTTTCTTTAAAGTTTGTATTCCTTTATGCAACACCACTTCCCTTGTCTAATGCTTCTTTCAGCTTAAGCACCAAGGTTCTCTGCAATGGTTCTCTGGGACAGTTTTCCAAGGCTATGACAAGGTCTTTTCTAGCCATATGCCCGATTTCATATCAGATCTGATAGCTCCCCATTTCAGATGAACCATCCTGCTGATAACAGACCAACAGAGGTGAAACATCATTAAATACATAGGAAAGAGGTCACAAGTGTTCATGCTTTAGCACTTTTCTTAAATCTTTGCTTTCTTCATCTCACTTATGCCTTTTTACTGGCTGTGGCCTCAAAACTGATCTCACTTAATTTCTGTCTTAGAAGATAGCTTTTAAAGTGAGATGATTGCCCAAGCAATTTTCTGTCTGCTTTGGAAATATTCCCAGGCAAGTGGCCCCTTCTTCCAGACGAAGTTAATGTAAAAATGGACCTGAAGTGGTACTTTTTATTTTATACCCAAGAGATAGGTTATGATCAACAGAGATAGTGCTGTCCCAAGTACTCACTGTTGTTCAGGTCTTCCAGATTGTTCTGGAGTTATGGTGCCAAAGTAAAAGTTAAAATTAAGAGCTTCAGAAGCAAGATTAATTCATTAAGGGGGCTCCATCTCTGGAGCACTGGGAAAGAAGTGGAAAAGGAAGGTGATTATGGATGCAGATGAGGAAGGGAACCATATAACCAGGAAAGGACTTGCTGCTACCTGCAGTGAAACCTGAATGGCTGCATGTCTACAATGGACTTACGCTGCATGTGTATGGTGTGTGCTGCCCACATGCCAAACCTGGGGTTTGGGATGAAATCTGTGCAAGTTCTTCTGATCCCCACATTCTCTCAGTCTGGTTACTAGAGCAAGGACACACAAACGTGAGGGCCACATTCAAGTGGAAGTGTTGCTTCACTCTGTGTGTGTTGCTCTGTCACACTGCTGAGCACAGTTCCCTCACCTGGCTCTGAAGGGCAGCACCAAACAGCCATCACAGCTTCCTGCATATGACACATTGCATACACCCTGCCAGATGGAGCAAAAGATTTTCTTTATAAAGCCTTGGTAAATCTGCCCTGTAGGAGCTGTCTGCATCCATTCTGGAGTCTGAAAGGACAATGCAAACCATGCGTTGTGGTCAGAGTTCCCTCAGGTTCTGCACATGTGCCACATCTGGCCATCAGGATGACATATGGGACACTCACATATGTGTGCAACTGGTCTTTTGCAGGTATCTTCTTAAGTACACCATCACAGTTGTGAACAGGGCTGAGAAGCTTTGTACTACAATGAGGGGAAGTGAAGCAAACTTACCTGCATTTGCAGCACATAGCAGAGGTATTTCAGCTGGAAAAGCTCCCATGAAGCTAGTATGAATTCATCCACTTTTAAATGCTACACTCTTTGCTTCAGTTTTGAAAGCACAAGTTTTGCTGAGCATAGAGTCCATAATCCTAGGAATACAAGAGATAAGCTCTAATAATTGCTTCCTGTTTGGAAAACTGGGTGTCCGCTACAGAATTTTTCCCCATTTAGTGATGAATCGGACAGGTACAGCATGCTGTGGTAGTCAGTAAGGTACCTGTTGAAGTAAAGCCAGATTCGAAACCTAGTGGAAGCTGGTGCTGCACACACATTAGAAGACCCATACTCACACAAGGTCACACTGGTCCTGCCTGGAAACAACTTTAGAACCTCACAGTGATCACATGCAATTGCAATAAAAGAATTCACTAATGTCTCTAAAACCACAGTGGGCACTGGCAAACCAAACAGATAGATGTTTGATGATTACAAAGTTAAGCTGCCTCTTCTCATCTCTCTGTGAAACGTTTCTTACTCCATGTTCGGTGGGAGAGCCATTTGAAGTCTTCACTTAAAATCAGACTGAAATGTAATCACTACCCTAGATAACAATCATCAGGAAGGTCTCTAGAAAAATTAACTAGGTTAAAAAAGGAGAATATTTACCTTAAAATCAAATTCACCATAGACTTTGGTCCTGCCAGTTAGCTGGTTGGTTTGAAACAGTAGCCAGGAGCAGAAGAATCTAGATTTATTTCGAGATATCTGGAGTTATTTGTCTTTTTCTTTGGGTTATGTTTCAGAATTCACAGCCACTGAAGTTCAGGCTTTTGCACATGGTTCGTGTTTTGTACCACAGACGGAGTATGAGGACCAATCCTTTGGGCAGCCACCATCCTTTCCTGCAAAAGTCCTCAAACATTAAACTGTTATCAGCAGCTTTATTTCTCATTTTATACCACATAAATAATACCTACTACTCCTCAGAGCTGCATTTCACCGCAGATCAGAGCCCTGCCATTATTAGGTGTATGGTAGTCAGGCAGCAAACAAAAAAGATGTTGATGATTTTCTATGATGCAGGTGATAACAGTTATCTAGGTATTTAGACTAATACTAACTCATTGATATTTATGCACAAACAATTCAATGCAATTAAATATATGAAGAAAAATGTTCTTGAGTTCAGTATTTTTCTTGTCCTTTGAAAAATGGTCAGCTAAGTGTTCAGAAATAGAGTGGATTAAAATTATGTGTCTTCTCTGGTGTGAGATAATATAGAGCAATGACATCTGGAGAGCCATGTCCTCTTCCTTCCCTGGATGACCAAACTGTAAAATGTAATGCTTCAATCTGTGGGGCAAAATTACCCACAGTTTAGAACAGAGCCAAGGTGGACACCGAGATCTGCATTTTTAATATCTCATTATTTTAAGCTGCACAGATCTAAGACTTTGATTCAAGGCCATTGCTAGATTCATTGCTATTGAAAAGCAGTCAGGCTTTCAGTGTAAGCATCTATTTACAAGATACTGTAATAATATTATTGATATTCAAACTGAGAATTTATAGGTAGTTTCACAAGCTTCCAAACCTTTAAGAGTTATTTACTTCCAGGATTCTGCTGTTAAAAACCTCCGAAAATTGCTACAGATCTTTTAAAACCCTCAGTCTCTTATTGCTGATTTTACATTGGCAGCAGTCAAATTCTGTGCTATAAGCCTTCTGGGCATTACAAGTTAATGGCTGAAGCTGAGTAGCAGTAAAAGAATGATTAATGGAAAAGACTCATGTCTCCCCATCGAAGCTGACTCAAGAGCTATGCTCATATAGCAGCAGTTACAACATTTCTCAGCTTTGTAATCTCCAGAAAATGAAAAATGACATCTTATATATTTCTAAGATAGACAGTTCCCTTAATATTGACTTTATTATATGAGAAAATTGTGCTTTAAATAAGGATAAATATTGACATATTTTATTATGGAAAATAAACTCACGTTTAAGTCAACATGCCACAACTCTCTTTAGTGAATTATTGTTTAATCAGTATTTAAATTTGGGGGTTTTGTACTAAAAAAAAAAAAAAAAAGGCACTTCAAAAGACAATAGTTTAAGAAGCCAAAGCATCATAGAAGTAACAAGAACCCAAGTATGAATACAGGCTGAGCGATGAGTGGGTTGAGAACAGCCATGTGAAGGACTTGCGAGTATTGGTGGAGGACCAACTGAACACGAGCCAGTAATAGGAGCTCGCAGCCCAGAAACAGAATCACATCCTGAGCTGCATGAAAAGCAGCATGACCAGCAGGTCGAGAGAGGTGATTCTGCCTCTCTACTCCATTCTCATGAGAGCCAACCTAAAGTACGTACTGCGTCCAGCTCTGGGGCACCCAATGTATGAAGGAAATGGATCTGTTGCAGAGAGTCCAGAGAAGAGCCACAAAGATGATCAGAAGGCTGAAGCACCTCTCCTATGAGGCCAGGTTTTTTTAATATTAAAAAAGACCCTGAATTCCTTGATGGTTTTTGTGCAAAACCAGGCAACAGGTACTGTTCCCATGTCCTGTCGATTAAGGCACTCAGGATACAGGAGATCAGCACTCTTGTGCTTACTGGGCAGATGACAGATCTGAACTGGCTTTTTTGAGGTTACTGGTTTGTTCTCAAACTACTTTCAGTCTCCCACTCTTTAAGCAGAAATAGGACCTTTGTCCAGATATTTGCTGATAGATCTTTCCCTGGAACTAGCATCTCTCTGTAAAAAGATTTTGTTTCCCAGACAGATGCTGTCATTTGGGCAGCATCTTTTCTCTCCTTGATCTATAAAATAATTTTCAATTAAAGACATTCCGAGCTCCTTGGAGAGCATGAATGCACATTCCTAGCTGGCAGCATCCTTGCTTTCAGCAAAGTCAACTGTCAAAAGAAAGAAATGGCAGCTGCAGAGCAAAAGGCGAGCTTCTATGTAAAGAGCGCATAACTCTGAAAGGCTTTGAGTATCAATACAGAGACCTGGAGCTTGATTCTCCATAACAGTGAGAGGACCACAATATTTTGGTTTTAGGACATGTCAAGATCTACAGCATTTCCTCAAGATATTGCAACAGAAACCTGTACAGAGACATAGACTCTGCGGAGAGGTTCAGGTGAATATCCAGATGGCAGTATCAGGTCTTGTAATTGCTACAGCCTCCAGTAAAATTAATTTGGAAGTCATTGGTTTTCTAAAGGCCACGTCTACAATTACTTTTTTTTTCCTTTTCTTTGTGCCAAGATACATTCTTTCAAGAAAAAAAGTATTGCTAAGCAAAGGGCACCTGTCTAAAATTACTAAGGCTCAAGTAAGAGATTTGCAGCTCAACTTTGCTGCCCTTTTCCCCTTGTGGTAAAACTATATTCTTTGCCTACTGAGAACAAGAGAACATGCCCTTGCCTTGATTTGTGAACTTTAAAAAATGCCGAAAAAAATATCTGGGAGGAACCAGAATGCAAAACTGGCCTTCAGCTGCGAAGGCTTTATTTTTTTCTGGTTTCTTAAAAAGAAAATGAGGGTGCCATAAACATATCTGTCTTTATTTATTCTTGTGGTCCTCTGTTTTTCATAAAAATAATTATTGTAAGATTCATTTACACCATTTATTGATTTATAGTCTAGGCAAAACAAATATATTTCCAAAAGGAAAAAAAAAACACCTTACACTTGAATTTGTTTATTTCAGTTGCATTTAGATCTAGTCAGAAACAGAATTTACAGCCGACATGGAGTTGTTGAATATCTGTATTTCATTTGGTTTTCACTCAGTATAAAAAGGCTAACTATCACTGATGGAATAAGATGCTGCAGAATAGCTTGATTTAGAAATACCTAACCATTCTTTATTTTGACATTGAAGTTGAATACAATTTTCTGCTGTGAAATAGCCATCTATGAAATAGCTATGAAATAGCTATGTATATTTTCTCTTGTGTGACTTTAAACTGAAAAATATTAGCTGTATGACACATTTTTTCCACTGAAAATATCCATTTATTAAAACAGCTTTCATGAAAATATATAGTTGTCAAATGATGGTCATTGTATCTTAGGGATAGTAAAAGTAATTTTTTTTTTTTTTTTTTGAGCTGATTTATTACAAATGGTGTAAGAAATCTAGGAAAAACTGCTCAGGTCTGCATGACCCATCTTTGCTCACGTCTCAGAACTTTACCATTACCAGTCTGTGATATGCTTCTGCAACCTCTGTGATGTCTCGTGCTGGATCTCAACCGACCTAAATCACAGCTTATGCTGTGGTCACTGTATTTGCTGCAGCGTTAAACTGCCAAAGGATAAGAATACCTATGCAAAGCCAGTGAAGATATTTTGTGTACCAGAATGCTGCAAGATCTTTTTCAACCTATTAGGAAAGGATGATAAAAAAAAAAAAAAAACCCAAACAAATAAGCACAAACAAACAAAAAACCCCAACAAAACCAAACCAAACCAAACAAACAACAAAAGAGCTTGATTAGTTGACATTATAAAGCCAATGACAAAATGCCATTTCCTAATACTAATAAAACCAGTAGTAAAAGTAAGCAAATGTTTTGGTCTTTTGTTTTTTTTTGTGGCAGATCTGTCATGATTCAGGTGTGTCACTCCTTGCCTGATGCTTAAGCTGCTAAGGAGCTGGTTCCTGAAATCCTCTGTAATGGAAGAGATTAGCAAGTAATAATGGCTCCATTTTTACTACAGTTTATTTTGTGATAGTAAACACTCTTATGATGCTGCTCTGTTCCCATGATAGCACCAGCAAAAATTGCTGTGCATTATTGTACATGACAAATCATTTTTCCAATAAAAATATATTTGCAATTGGGAATATCAGGAAAAAAAACATGAAGAAGATACATGCCTTTGTTGTTCTTAGTGTATGTTAACCATTGCCATGCCATGCATGAAAATTAAATGCACAAAACAGTATTTTAAGTGTGCAGCATTGCTCTACAGTTTAGAGATTGTCCAGTCTGCTGATATCCTTCAAACTTGTGATAATAACTCTTCAGCTACTGCAATCATCTGAACTATGGCAATTTACTCCATTACAAGATTTCTGCTCCAATTCAAATTGTTAAATTCCCCTGGGCTGGAGAGAGCTGTGGAATGGTTTCTTTCTTGCTCTCTCTTGCTAAGACAAATTCTTTCATGGTGCAAAATGGTGCAGCTGTACGCTCACCAGTTCTTTCTCCCAAGCAACTGTTGAATAAAAACAAGCAAATAGCTTTAAAGTCCAGAAGCTTGTTTTCTTCCCCCAAAATAAAACCAATTTTTTGTGTTCATCTCAGTGTGTGCATTCACCTGAAGAAAAAAATTAGCTCCAGTTAAGTCAAAATCAGGCTAATTTTTTTATAAGACCAAAAAGCTCCTGTGGGTCATTTCCTAGAAGTATATGTATATGTTGTTCTTGCAAAGTGTATGTGTGTCAGGTAACGGTGTATATACTTGTACCTGCTTGTTTTGGATGCATAATCAAGCACATGCACTTGAGAAGCTTCCATTTTTTGCACAAACACAGATTCTCTAACAACCTTAGGAGCCATATCAGATACATAAAAGTGGTATTAGGGTGCTACCATTACCTGGGGTTTTTTTGTTGTTGTTTTGTGTTTGTTTGTTTTTTTTTTTCTTTAAGTAAAACTGCTTTGTAGGTTGTTTTCTTCTTTGTTCCCTACAACTCTGTGCAAAGTAAGAAAAGGAGCAAAAGTAGGCTACAGCCACTGACATGAAAGATGGCTCAAAGTGTGACAATCAGGGGAGCTGGGAAGCATTTCTCTCCCATGAAGTAATGTATGCTGATAATCCTAGATACCCTTCAGCAGGAAGAACAGCTTTTTTATAGGGCTCAATTTTCTTCTTTGAATGAGATTTTTTCAGTGTCTGGGTTACTGTGAACCATGGGGAGACAATTTCAAAGGCACCTCAGGTGCCAAGGAGCTCAAATCTAAAGAGACTTGGTGGTTCCTCAATCCTTTACCTGATCTTCTGAAATGTTCTAATTAAATATATATACAGGAAAACATAAACACATGGGAAAAAAATATATGCATATATACAAACACACTTGAGAAACAAATTCGAGCAGTTGTACCAGTGATATGTTGTGTGCGGACAAGAGGAGCAGCAACAGGCAATAGGTCAGTGTTTCAAAGAAACAGAATGAAAGCGTCACTATTTTTTCTCCTGTTTTCTTTTAACATTGATCTTTTGAATGCGAAATTGCAGGTAACTATAGAATATTGTTAAGATCTAAAGGTTCTCCCCATGTATAGTGGGAGTCCCTGTAATGGTGGCAGGAGCAGACTGTGACTAAACCCTGTAATGCCCAGGGAGCCCTGTCTCCCCTTACAATGCTCTGCAAAAGGTGCTGCAAGTCCATGAGTAGTTTGCATTGCATCGCCATGCACTTGGTTTTCACTCCATTTTCAATATGTTAGCTCAGCTTTACGGATTTGAGCATCAGTGCCTGGTGTGGTTATGACTCTGACCTGGCACTCTCACCCACTGCCTTTGGGCGCTGAGTGCATTGCACCCAGGAATCAGTAGCTGATCCAGAAGTTGCCTGCTGTTTATAGGAACTGTTCACGACCCCACAGTAAATTGTCAGAAAGCTGCTTTCAGGATAAACCACATTCTTTTCCCCCTCATCGCTCTCCTCTCCCCTCTCCAGCGTAGCTGGATTTCCAATTATGGTTGAACACTGATGTGTCTCTTATGCCCCTTTTATTTTTGTTTCTAACCTCAGAAGCCATTGCCAACCTGCTCTTCTCTTAACTAACCATATTCTTCTCTCATCAACATGAACAAGTGCGGCACCATTGAGCCCTGTGTAAATAGCCACAGTGACATCTGAAACAACAGAAATGTTAGTATTCACTTGATGGGGGTTTTTAACAACATGCTTGGAGATGTCGAGGGTTTGCTTTACATCTGCAGCAAATTCACTATGTGATCTGTTGATGGGTTGCAGATGGCATCATGAGCCACTGCTTGCAACAGAAGTAACAATCCTGGTCACATTTTACCACATTAAACAATTTACTTGGCTGGTAATTACATAGCAATTAACTTTCCTGCCTCACAAACGCTATGTGAGTAGTCTGTCTTTTTCATTTTTTTTCTCCTCTGTCAGCTTCAGTCTTTTATCTATGTCTGGGTACAAGTGTTCCTGACAGAACAAGATATTAGGAAATGAGGGCCAGCCATGATCTCTTTGGGAAACAATGTCTGTTCCTTTGGGCAGGATTGAGAGATGAGCTACCAGGGTAGTATTTTAGCTACCACTGAATTACTGTTACCACTTAAAGGATGAGTTCCATCTTGATCTAAACATTTGATGTCTAGTTAAAATCTATTGCCCAGACTCCTTCTGCAGCACTGGATTCACTAGTACCTCAGCAGCTATCTAGCAGTGACGAGAATTTCTTGATCACATAGAGCTGATGTGAATAAGATTATGCTTTTAGATAACTGTATGTTAGGTGAAAGGAGCCCTGTTCTGTATGGTTGCAATCCTAAAAAGTCTAAAGAGGACATGGGGTGGGAAGAAAGTTTTTATAATGAGAAAGAGCTTTACCTACCTGTCTTAAAAAGATTTGCTTACAGGTGATAAGACAAAATGGCTTTCTGGTGTTACTAGGCTTTATAACTAAGAAACTTATAGTGTAAACATTTGTGTGGAATTGAGGGTGGTATCAATCATGGGGACACTCTGTGGTGCTCTCTGGTAGATTCTTGAACACTTGACATGAAGACAAGACATTTTTCCAAAAGATACGTTGTAAGACATACAAACGATGTGCTATGTATTAATGGACTGAGTGCTATGTGAGCATTTTTACATTGGATGGCCATTGTAATCTTTATGGAGTGAAGTTATGAAAATTTTCTAACATATCTATTTTCTTTCTACAAGTTTTACTGTGATTTTTTTTCCACGGCTTGACATCCTGGCAATAAAAATAGATACAGAACCCTTTGGACACATAGGCTATCCAATGTTGATCCAACCATAGGGTCTGAGCCTTAGATTGTAAATCTTTAGGGTATATGACATATCTTTGGTGTGTCAGTATTACCAACATATCAACACATTTTCATCACTAAAATTATTAATAATTATCGCTAAAGAAGAAAGATTATCATGGAGGAAGCCACTGTGTGAAAATAGAAGTGATTCAACTTCCATTCTGCCAGGGGTTTCCTTTGCGATTCTGTTTGACTCATTCAGGTTTAGTACTCGCGATGCTTTTAAGATTCCTTTTGAAATCAGTAGGATACAGATTCATAGATGAGCTTCAGGGTATATAGGCTGTGTACAGACTTTCTACTATAAGTGTGCAACAACGCCATTACTACCATTTTGACATTCTCCACTCAACAGTGATCTACTGTGACAGTCTGTTATCCTGAGCTGCCAGATCTTTGCTCCCTTATCAGTCAAGAGAAAGTTAGTCTCAGCTCATAATATGGCAACTTCAGCAGGAGGTCCAAATGTGATCTTTTTTTTTTTTTTTCTTCTTCCCATTGCTCTTCCTGTTCTACAGAGACTGTAATCATGTTATATGCCACTTCTAGTTGCAGATGCAGCTTTAAGGGCTACTTTACCGTAGCTGAAAGCCAACAAAACAGGGCAGTCACACTTGATAAGTTTCTTTCAAAGGCTTTGCCATTTTGAACAATGGCATTGGACATTGTGGAACCGCCTACGTTTTACAGAATCAACTGTAAAATTTATAAATTTTGCAGTATGGAGGAAAGGAGGCATCTGCAGAAGATAGGAGTTTAAAGTCCATTAAAAGTCAGTAGCATCGTTGTTTTATAATCTCCTCATGTAGCTTTTACTACCCCTGCCCATCTGTTCTGACAGAACTTCTCTATCTTCTGAACAAAACATGAATAAGATATTTTTCTAGTGCCATAAACTTAATATAATCTAAACTCTGATTACAGTAGGATTGTAGGGTTTTTTTTACCTGTGTTTAGATAATTGCTGTGTCAAAACTGCTGTAAAGCAAATGGTGTGCTGACTGCTTAGAAAACTAGACAACTTCCATTTTTCTTCATTTCTAATATTTAGCAACTGTTATTTAGCTCTGTGGCATCTGGAAAAGAGCAGTCCAACAAAAGCTGTTAACATTATTTTGATGATACGCTTCCATCCCTGACTATGTTGCTTGCTATACCAGCTGCTCATAGCATTAAAATGCAACTTGTAACAGTTTTTAGACTTGCTATTATTATTATTTTCCTAGTGTGACACGCACAGCAAAAAAGAAAAAAAAGTTTTGTAGTAAACAAGTTAATCTGCAGCTGGAACTTCTTTTGTGGCTTATTTCTTCCAAAACTGCAAGATTCTCAGATTTATGCCAGACATAGGTCTAGAAAGAGACTAATATTGCTGAGATTGCTACTAAACTACCTAAGCTATCACTACTGATCCCTAGTTTATACATGGGACTGGCCAAGAATGTTTTGTGGAACTGACTGTGTTAGAGAAAATACAGTTCTGGCAAAAGAGACCTTGCTACATTTTAGTTACAGAATGGGCCAACTAAATAGAGAATTCTCTTTTATTAAATTTAAGTGAAACTTTTAATGTTGGATCATTTTGAGATTAATCCATGTTTGCCTAAGATTGTGGCAACATTTAACAGATGTTATATGATAAGTACTTTTTGCTAATTTCCCTTTTTTTACGTGCCAGTATTTCCTCAGAGGCCAACACAGACATCCTAATGTACATTTAATTAAGGTTTGCATTATCTTAAAGTAGTCTGGACATGTACTAGCTGAGTATCTAACCAAAGCCAAGAAATCATTTTCCTCATATTCTAGATACTTATGTGGTCTTCATTAATATAGTCTAAGGTCTCATTAGTATCTTCCTTCTCAGCATTCATGAGAGGCAGAAGAATGCTAATATTTCTGTTTCACATATGACAGCTGAAGGCCACTTCACAGACTTGTTCTCTGTACAGGTGTGTGAACTGGAATAGACAACAGGCTATGCTCCATGATCAGCTAGCTGATGAGCTGATTGTGATGACTGTAAGAAGGAGCTTAGGCTTAAATCCTGTCTTTCCTGAATAGCTGCCAGAAGTAAGGGAAATGTCAACTGTTTTTTCACCTATGCCATGGTTTCAGGGACCAGGAACCTTCAAATCTAGCCTCTGCTTGACTTGGAGCAGGGCTTGTATGTTATGTCTCCCTTCTCCAAAGAGAGTGAAAAAAACCCCAAACAAACCAAAAAACGATCAGTCCTTCTGGAAGAGTTTCAATTTATTTGGAATTACTCTTCACCCCGGCAGCATCTGGAGCCCACTAATTCAGTGAAGGACCACAACTGATAGGGAGCCTCTCTCTTACTCCCTGTGGCCTCCTGAATACTTTCTTAACATTATACAAAGTTGTACAACCTCATGAAGAGAAAATAAGTTTGGTGACTCAAGAACTCTCCTAGAACTGTGTCATGGTATTATGTTCCTGCTTTGGTGTGGAAGAATGAAAAGCCATGTTTCTCCTGACACAGAAATAGGTCGTAATAATTGGGTTATGGAGGATAGAAGTGGCACCAGCCCTGATGTCAGATTGTTCCTTGCATCTCAGAGGTGTGGGAACAGAAAGTGGTATACAAATTGTAAATACAGATGATGTTTTGCAGATCACCAAGTCACTATGCACATCACTAGAAAAAGAAATATAGCTGCTGGAGAGACTTCCTTGAAAAAAAAAAATAAATAAAAAAGATGCCTTCAGGGTAGGCAGAAACCAAGTGGCAGGTTTGAAATTTCTGTGATATTAAAATGTTGTGATTTTTTCATCTAATGGCCTGAAGTCAACCTGAAAAGTTTAACCAATCTGCTTTAGAAGCAGGTTGTTTTCTCATGTTGCTGGTTAACACCTTAAATGAACAGAACTGTAACACTATACTTGTCTATGGCCTTTCTGGAATAATCCCAGAATGTGACTTTTTCCCATGACTGTACACTAAGAAACTTCCTCCTCTACTGTGGTCTAACCACCTTATGTGGCTGAGATTTATACACCGAGCTAAAACATAGGTGTGACTCCTAAGATGTCAGCTTAGAGATAGAGACACAGGGCCATCCATAGTGCAGAGCAATCTGAGCTGCTTCCTGCACTGATGATACCAATGCTACACCAAAGGTGGGCATGGGGAGCAGAAAGGAGCATCTCAGAATTTGTCTCTCCTTCTCTTGATTCCTGACTGCTGAATGTGGAAAATTTTTAACATATCCTGACATAGCTTCAGAGCAGCTAAGAGAAACAGGATAGATATCACCAAACCTGTCATGAGACTTCCATTTCTCACAGATCTTCTCCTCTACCTGAGAAATCCTAGTTAAGAAAACTTGCAAGATTACTCTTCAGAGGAGTAGAAAAAAGAGTGATGAAAATAATGGAAGCCACATGAGTAGACAGATATGCAAGGAAAAGCTTAATGCTTTGGTTTTCGTGCTTTCACTCAGGTTAGCTGTTTGTCCCCTGAAATAATAAGACTAAAAATCATAGAATAAATCAGGTTTGAAGGGACCTTAAGAGGTCATCTGGTCACATCATAAGCATTTATACCTCATTCAGATGTTCTCCTGACCTGTGTGGCGATCTGAACATCCTTGTTACTATGTGCTACATTATAACAACGTTGCAGGGATTTGCATCTCATCTGAGACATAATCCTGAAGATTTTCCTGCTCTGACAAAGCAAATACAGCCTCAGTATTCATAAAAAGTTAGATGTTAAGATAGTGTTGAGTAATCTTGTAACTGTAAACAATGTGGTCACGGGACTTTGTGTGAGAAGAGTGGGGAAAGGCAATAAGGATTCACATCCGTGTCATGTCTGCTCCCTATTGTATACATGGCCAGAGGAAGCTGGATGACTTCTTAGTGGCTCCAATCCAGAAATATTAAAAAAACACATGCATGTGGACTGTAAACACATGACTAATACTGTTGAACTTAATCTGAATTCTCTCAGTGATGCCTCCTATTGTGTCTATATAATTTATGCCTAATATCTCTACATAATCTGCATATACATAAAAGGATCTCACTCTATCTCACAGATAGAGTAACCATGTAATTCTAGCCATCTGGTAGGAAAGCATTACCCATCTATGTATGTTCTGTGAGCATGGGTTGCTGTGTAAGTGTGTATTACTCCATTCCCTCATCTGCTATAGAACTAAGGGTAATTTAGACATCTGGTAACCTTACATTCATGCCATCTAAATGGCAACTAAATCCCAACAAAATAGTATAGGAAATGATGCAGCACTGGAGGAAGAGGGACAGCCTGACTGCATTCCTTATTAAGAATGTTCTGTTGCAGGCCTCAAAAATGTAAATTTGATGAGCAGTCAATGAGAACTGAACTACGTGACGGGGCAAAATAAAGGTCTGTCTAGCTCAGCATCCCTCTCCTGACTGTATTGTGCTTGTGGTAGGGCAAGCAAGATATACCTGGATCCATGAAAAAAGTTCAGGAGAAACTGCTTATAAGGAGCGAATCATTCGCTGGCTTGGTCTTTTATGTGGTTCTTGCTGAAGGAATTCTTACAGGTCATTTTATGGTAAGGCATGGAAGGAAATGAAGTGAGGTGCCCTGGAGTTCTCTTCTTTATCACCTTCACCCTCATGCTGAAAAAAAAACAAAACCAAACCAAACATAAGAACAAGAAAAGCAGCATCCCAGATAGGGCTTCTCTGAGTATATCTGCTCAGATACTTAATTTCTTCATCACATTCTTTCTCAAAACTCTCCTTGCCTTCTCTTTTCCAAGATCACAGTTTCTTTATTCTTACACTTCTGAGTCTTCACTTTCTTTGTCCTCTGCCCCTTGGGATACAGGGCTGTTGTTTTATTCTGTTTGTACAATGCTTCTGATTAACGGATGCCTAGACAAGATATCCCCTAGGGCTCTTCCTTCTTTCCTTGTCTCTGCCTGAGGACTCAACTGTTCTAAGAGGCCTTGAGGGGAAAGAAGCCTCTTAGTCTTCCTGAAGCTTCCTGGACATGGAGCCTTCCAGCCTGAATTACTCATTGGTTTTGTGTATTTGTCAGGGCTGGATTCATCAAGGAGAGAGAAGCAATTAGCTGTATCTTGCCCTGGTTTCTGCACCTCAGGACCAATCACTCCAGCTTGTGATGAACCACAGTCTCACCGTGTCATGCCAGAGTCTACCATGTGGTTGCTTACATCTGCTCAAATTAACATAGGGTTGGGTTCAGTTTGCCAGATGCCAACACCAGCTGTATTTAGTTCTCACAGCCTTGGCAGGTGCAGCAATTCAGTGAGGTTAACCACCAGTGAAGGGATGCAGAAACCACTTCTCATGTTTCAAGCTATTGTATTTTGTGTGGTAGGAAATGTCCCTTCTATCTATATGGTTATTGATCATATCATTAAAACGTAAAAGTGGCTGGAAACTAGAGCTATGTGAAAGTATCAGCAGTTTTATTTCCCAGAGATATTATCAAGAAATATCACCTCCTGTGCCCTCTCCATCAGCTTTGTATTCAGGTGAACTCAATATTTCTAAATTTAAAAAGAACATGCATAATAACTGATATGCATTGAATTTAGTGCTTTTTTTTTTCAGGCACAAGTTTAGCAAGGATAAAGGAATGATCAAAACCACAGACTAACCAGAGTCAACTTGAAACCCAGTTCAGGTATTTGCAATTGTTTCTGCAAATATTGGCCAAAGTTTTGGAACAGGAATGAAGTAGAAAAAAAACAAAACCCAAAAACCAACCTGAAGAGCTCCATTCCATCAGATTAACAGCAGCAGTGTGCAGGGAATCCTGGGCACAAACACTGTGCATTTAATCCCAGTTGTTCCCGTTGGGCATTTCCTATTTTAAGAGTAGCTTTTGAGTCTTATGCTTCATCATTTCTTTATTATTGATTCCAAAACATGTAAAAATCTCACTGGAATATCAGAGCCTGATCCACAGACCACTGCACTGTTGGTAAAGCCTTTCTCGTTGGCTGAAAGCCTCTGGAGGTGGCATAGTAAGTTTATACTGTAATAACTCACCATTTAGCTACCTGATCATGGGTGTTTCACTGACTGTGTGACCTCCCTCAGAGGCTCACACCTCCTTTTTCCTACTCTTTCTAGGAAAGAGCTACTTTATTACCTCTGGGTATAGCAATTTGCGCAGAAGTGCCTTATAATGTTGTGTTGCATATATAGAGCATCACCCATGTGGTGTGACCAGCAGCCCTTTCGCTGGATTCACAAGTTCCATGGTGAGCAGCTTTCTCAAGTTACCTTATGTCTGATTTACGTTTAATTGTCTCTTTTGCAAAAAAATGCCATGTTCAATTTCTGAAGTGATGGTTAAACAAAATAATACATTTCTAAAGGCTACTAATTGCTAATTAACCCAGCACGGGAAGAGTCCTGGTGAAATGTGTGCTGTCTGTCCCCATACATGCGAGACCTCTCACAGGGTTCACAGTTTGCTCACTAAAACCAGCCCTATGAATCTTCATTAAGGCAGAAATTATAGGCACTATCACAGTTCTCATTCTGGCTTTCCACATCCGTATCTGAGATTGTGCATAGTAAAGATACCACTTCATTTCCAAATAATTTACAAAGGGTGTATTTTTCCCCACTGAGAAGTTGCATTGTAACAGCAATCAGCAATTCAGAGCTTTCAATTAAACTCTGTGCCATTTAAATGGCAGTAAAAATGAAATGGTAGGGCAGAATAGGAAGGAATCTAAAAACAGGTGCAATTACACTCATTTTTATTTCAGACTCTTAAATTTTAATGCCTTTTACAGGCACATGAATAAATGAATTATGCAGGATTCACAACTGTTGGGAATTAATTCATACTGTTCCAGAAAGCTCTAGTTCAGCAGAGGGAGCAAAGGGAATAATAGATTCTAAGGGCATCAGCTGTTGGTCATAGGTCTTCCAGTGATTCCAGGTACATGCCTGCAAGCACAAGTGTCGCTAGGGATCAGGGGGAGTGACCCCATCACATCCTGACAGAATCACTTCCTGCCAGTATCTGGGAGATAGCTGGCTTCTTACTTTGTCTCCATGGAGAACTGTGGTGCCTTTTGATATTAGGCGTACTTCCACCCCCATCCTCAAGTACTACTGACAATGTAAGTTGCTTTGTCTTGACAAGCAGTCTTATACTTGTGACCTGACACAATGACTTGTGTCATTATAAGCTGAGTTGCCTCTCATGAAGATCCAAACGTTGATTTGAAGTTAGATTCACACTGTATAAATTATCTGTAATTTGGGACATTAGGGCTTTTTGTGGGCTGCAAATTTCCTTCAGTTCAAGGTCAATTACACCTAATGGCATTTATACTGGCTAAATGTAATTCTGGAACTGAGGCTGCTGCTGTGGTGTATGGAAGTTTGCATGTTTCTCTGAGGATCTTACTTAGATGCCTAAAGTTTGATGACATGAATACTCCTTTATCTATCTCAGAGAGGCAAAGGACACATCTGAAATCACAGCTCCAAGAAGAAACACTGATTTGGTTAAAACAAGCACCTAATTTCTCTTCTAAAGGTCTAGTATATCCATGAAAGAACAGGAATAATGCTTGACCAGGGTATTTTATTGTTTTAGGCAGGAATGCAACTCTTTACAAATTTTAGGGAACATCAACTGCTGAGCTGAATCATACCAAGCCCTTTTTGTCATGTTTTGAGTACCCTGTGTTCTCACCAGACAATAGAAATGTAAGAAGCTGAGAGGCTCGTGGGAATTTTCCTCACCTTGCAAAATCAGCAACCTATTACACCATCGCTCCCTACCAGTTTCTGCAAACTGCTGCAAATGCCCAGACTATCTTTCTCCAGAATTACTTCTCTGAAGTGAGCCAGGGTTGTCAATAGACAGCCCTATTTTCCAAGTGTGTTTACAATATATACATGCACATCATGTATTCAAGTATCGTTTCTCAGGTGTTAAATAGCAACATAAGGTCAGATGGCCTCAACACTAGTTTGCAGTGTGAGTCTTGCACCATACATGAAATACTGACAGGTGCTCAGCAGCCATCACCCTCCACATGCATCCAAAGGTTGGCTCACAGTGTCTGGCACAGTGGACATGCAGCATGAGCAAGGCCATAGCACACGCCATTAATTTATCCTAACTGCAAAAGGGCATGAAGAGGGGACACAGACACACATATATAAATGCAACTGATTCATGCAGACGATGGGTTCAGTATCTGGTCATCCTGATCTATTTTAAAAGATTCACACAGGAACAAATAAGAACAGAAACAGGAACTTTGCTGTTTAGCTTTACCTACAGCCATTAAGTTAGTAGCTTTTTGGTTTCATGATCTTGATTATGGGCTCTGGAAAATGCAGCAAAAGAACCTCCCCCACCCTTTCCCTGCCCAAGTTTCTACAGTGGGTAAGGAGCTGCTGACCAGCTGTGATCACAGCACAGCATTTCTTTGTGTTACTGCATTTTTTTTTAAACCTTCATTATTATTCTTCAGGGCTTTACACTGACATCACTGCCACTCCCATCACATCAGAGGAAACTGGCTAGATGAAAGGGCAATCCTGTCTGTCCTCTGTCTGCACTAAAGACAAAAGTTTTAGGGAGGAATTACAATATGAGCCTACTAAAATTATGAAGAGTATCAGGTTCTAACTTTGCTAACAGCAGTGTAACTTCACTCCCTTTTCCATGGTGCTTTGTAATTTATTCTCATTTGAGAATATCCTTGATTCTGGGGCTAGGAACACACAAGGAGTTCACACGATTTGTCTTTGAATTAAACTTGTTGCTGCATCTCAGATGAAGAACAGAGATAACATTAAGAGGAACAAAGAGTCCTCCCAGTACTTCCCTCCATTCCATCCCCTGTAGTGAGATCAAAGATCCCTGAACTGTAACAATAGTTTATAAAGGAGGGAAAGGCAAATCTTCATCCCTCTCCTGCTGAGGCCTTTCCCTGATTTCAGGCTGCTTTCTGCATGCAATCAGTGTGATCTCTAGAGTAGGGTGCTCCCAGAATAGTCCCAAACTCTTTGATCCCTGACTACTATGATTTGGCTTCTTTGACAAATCTGTGATCTGTGTTTGCATCCCCAGCCACAGCACAATGTGCAGCCTTTAACAGGAGGCTGGCTGATGCCTCAGGAATTCTCCCACTGATAAGCATTTGGTTAAGGTAAATATAAACAAAGAAGATTTTCTGAAGTGGTAAAAGATTAGTGGCAGCCAGGGAGGTAGCTTCTTGTTGGTCATCCAATGAAAGGTATCTTCTGTTATTGCAATGGGATCTCCTCCAAGTAATTCTGCCCCTCTGTCAGCTGATCTTGCAGTGCCTTTCTCCTTCGTGTGCATGTGCAAAGAGGGTAAAACCCAAACCCAACCTTGCTTCAGAAGACAAGATGCTCATCCATATTAGCTCACTGTCACTCTCATCTCAGAGTTAAGCTCCTTTTAGCAAAGGTGTAACAAACTCTAGCTCAGACTTTCTCTTCCAGAGCTGTCAGTTCCTTGCCCTGCCCCCACCTGAAATATCCAGGGAGAGCTCTGCCAGTTCCTACACAGCCAAACGATATGTCCAACCTACCCTAAGTAACCTGTGGGAACTTGGGTAGGTCAAGAGGAGCCCACTGTTATTTGCTCTGTCATCTGTGGGTAGGACTGATTTCCCTCTGAGTAGAGACCAGGCTGTGTTGTTAGCATCACTGGGAAAGAAAAGTGCTCTAAATAGAGACTGAAGACCTGTTTTAGTAAGACCGGCATATGCCCAGCTCCAGGAACTGCTCGTGTTTTTTCTGTCAAAATGCTTCAAGTGTGTGACTCCAGTAAGTATATTTTTATAATTTCTGTACAGATTTTGTGAGTCAGTATCATATCTGGGAAAATCCTTCAGCTTCATTGTATTCTGGTGTTTTTCTCACAGGGAGAAAAATGCTATTTTCAATCCAAAGAGTTTCACAGACATTGATTGTGCTGGAGCTAGTTAGGAAAGATTGCTTTTTATAGCGATGTCCTCACACAGCTGACCTGCTGTCAGAGACATATTATTTCTTCTAGCACATCTAAGTTACAAAGATTTTATTTATGGAATTTTATCTCCCTTCCTGATAATACTAATTTTAAAATGTCAATCTTTTGGAAGCACTCTAATAAAAAAAGAAGGGAAGAGATAAAGGTAACACTGTGGCCTGTGTAGGAGTAACTCCTTCTAGAAGAACAAAGCATATGAAAATAAGAATGTATAGAAATCTGCTTTAGATCAATGTTCTTGGCTCATTGACCAGTGGTGGCACATAAGTCTCAACAAGGAAATCCATGAAATGACTTCAAAAATATAAAAATGAAACAAACACCCCATTCCCACAGCAGCAAACAAAATGGGAGAAATAAAAGCACTTTCAGTGTTCAGCCTGATCCTTATTTACTTTTAAATGACATGCCACTGGGACAGCATTGCATAAAATTGCCCTAAGACTTCCTGTAAAAGGTGTTGTTTTCTGATTCAAAACACATGGGAAAACACATGTCTAAATGAAAGTGCTCTCAGAGGACCATCTGTTGAGATGACTGTACAACTTGAAGTCCTGGAGAATATAGTGAAAAACTATCTCAGAATTAGCAAAGGAACAAACTCAGGACTGATCTTCCAATCATGAGTCAACATGCCAACAGGACTGTAAATATGAGGGTAGACAAAAACTTGAATGTGAAGCTACAGTCATAACAGAGGAGTAACCAAGACATGTACATATGACTGTTTCTTGAAACATTCTGGGTTTGGTGCTTTTTTACTTTGGAAAATTTCACTGGGTGGTGGCCACCTTACCAAGGGAGGTACTAGAGAACAAAGCAATTCAAGGAAGAGCAATCAGTGGCAAAAAGAATGAGAGTTTGGAGACATGTCACAGATTAATTATGCAATTATTAAACTCCACTGTTTTATGTAAATGAATTAATGAATTTAATTAAACTCCACTGATTTATGTAAACTGATCTATATAAATTCTACCATTTATATAAAGGAAGTAATGTAAACAATCACTTATCAAAAATGTGCCATTGCCAGCCTCTAATGGACAGAAGATGAAAATACATGACTGGAGGCTGTGTGCAAACACAAAAGAAAGAGAGAAGAAAACCTTCTTTTCATGTTTTTTTGAATACTATCAGGATGTTGACTAGTCTTGAAGTAAAATCTCTGAAAACCACAGTATTGGGAATGCTTATGGAGACTTGGAAGAAACAGCTGAAGGATTAGGCCACCCACCCCTGGACACTTAGCTGTCTTCAAGCATTTAACTTCTGTTTCACCCAGTGAAAGCTGGCATTTGTCTTCTGGAACTAGATGACATATAGGAGAATAGCTTAGTGCCCTACTGTTCACAGTCAGGATGTGCATTTTCACCCAGATTTTTTTTTTTTTTTTTTTTTTTTTTAAATCTCTTCATTCAGACTATTCAATTGCATGTACAAGATGTCCCTGGTCCCTCTTTGACGAACTCATGGAGGTCTGTTCTTGGCACACACCAATCTAAGCCCCACATTTCAAAACCCTATGCCCATGTGTGGTAGGGAAGCAAGGGGGAGAAACCATGCTACAGCCATCCCTTTTGAGCCTGTTGAAAAGCAGTGCTAATAAGTAGGGAGAGAAATGGCAGCAGTGTCCAGGCATTAAAACCAGAAAGTCACCATATCACTGTTTCAGCTGTGCTCTGCATGCTGAGAAGCTGGGAGTGCCAGCTCTGAAAGAGGCAGTGAGAGACAGAGGAATACAGCTGATGTAGTATGAAATAACCAGATGTGAAATTTTAAGGCATGAACAGGTGTGGACATCTCTGAATACACTTTTGTCTGCGTAAGTGCCCTGCAGAGCCCAGAGATCAAAGTTAGGCTCTGGTGGTGGAACAGAGGTTTGTCTTTTGAAGAACTGGGGGAAAGCTCATTTAGTGAGCAGATGCTAAGTGGATAAATGCTAGCTGGGAGAGTTCAGGGCTGAGAAAATCAGAACAGTGAAAAGTTTGCCAGGATTAAAAGCATCATCCTCTGCAAGTTTCTTCATTATGTTCTTTCACTCATCTGGCTCTGATCCAGCAGACACTTGGATAGAGCTCATGGTTACATACCGGAAAGCACCTGAAATATCTTTTTCATATGTTCACCCACAAATCTATAGGTATATAACCTCTAGATTTAAAACTTGTCTTACTAGGAAGTGAAGAATTGCCACTGGATTTGCTTGTGAGGCATCACCCTTCCCTTCATCTCTATCCAATTGCTTTGTCTGTGACGTGACTGAGGTTGAAAAGGGCCTCTCACATTTGTGTGTTTGCCACTAGAAACAAATACAAAATAAAAAAATCTGGTAGAAGGAAAACAATGGGCTTTATTCAGCTCTGAGAGTCTCTTTGTTTTCCTTCTAGCCACATGCGTGGGTTGTGCTACTATCCTGCTTTCCACCAGGATGTTCTCTATAGGCCCCTTCTTGCTCAGATAATACTTAACAGGTTCACACAGATCTTTCTGCACATGCATCACTGGTGATTTCTGAAGGAACACAGGCTTGCTTGATATGTAGCATATTAAAGCTTCACATTTAATCCCACGATTGTTACTATTGTTATGATAGCATAGCTTGGCTGTGGTCTTAAGAACTGCACAAGCACAGAGGGTAACTAGTCCCTCCCTGGAAGAGCTTGAAGACAGACAGACATAAGTCAGCAACCACCACCACAACAACAAAACAATCAGAATGGGGAGAAGAGATTTATTTTCTCCTCCCTTGCATTCTGCTAACCACCCCTCTCATCTCTGTCCAGAGATGAAGACATGTGCTCCACCCTGCTTTGTCTATGCAGAATGCTGCCCCTGGCAGAAAGGGGCCTCATGATACATCTGCACTGCACAATGAAGACAGAAGGAGAAGAACAAGCTGGCATGTCTCTGACTGACCTGTCTCATTCATGTGGGCAAAAGAAGCACGCACGGACTCTAGCGGGCAGTAACTCTTAGATGCACTTGTGCACACAAATGAGGCTGCGCTGCTGCTGCTTTCAGCCCTGCTCAGCAGTGGATTAGGTTGGCACAGGCACAGCATCAGGAATCTACCTTTTGAAAGAGCGAAAAAGATAAAATTAAAGAGGAATCTCCAACCTACTCTGTCCTGGGCACACTCATCCCAAACCCCACTCTCCCCTGAAGTAACTCCCACTGGGGCAGAGCTGGGAGCTCCTAGCTCTCATCCCTCTCCGATGGACAAAAGCTGGCACATTGGACCAGGGGCTGTTCTCCTATGTCTATGTGAGGTCTTGCAATCTGAAGGCAATTTCCAGCTCTTAGATGGGAAGTAGTGACTCCTTTCACCTCCTTCTAAAACTGGATATATATAATATGATGACAAAGAGACAGGAACAGACTGAATTTGAAGAAGCCAGTCCTTGGTTAATGACGTTCATATTGCATTGAGCTTAGATTATGCAGTCCTTGAATTGCCATTGTCCAATATGCCACGGAGTTTTGCCCTGACAGTTTTAAACTGCATCAGTGAAGCTGTCAGAGGTGAAGCTACATGTTTAGACAGCTGGAGCATTGACAGACGATGCTTTAGACACCCAGGGAGGCCTTGGGAGTCAGTTTGCAGCTCTAGGACAACCACATTAAGTGGATGTATTGGCAAAGTAGCAAAGTTAATAAGAATGGTGGGGTTTAAACTGTCATCAGAAAAGCATCACCATCCTGGCTTGCACTCAGTTATTGTTTTCCAGGATACCTGTGCAATGTCATGCTATTTCTCGGTACCTGGTAAATTCCACAGTGATGGAGTCCCACAGCTGTGGGGAGCATGCAGCCGGCCTGCTTCACCTCTGCTCTCAGTAATTACAACTTCAGCCTGGATTTTATGCTCTTCAGCAGGTTAAAGTTGGAAGGGTCTCATTTTGCCTCCTCCCTCAGCTAGTCTTCTTTCCCATTCTTCTCTGACGAGCCTGCAACCCTGGTTTGCAAAGACTGCCTGTAATAAGCAAAGGTGATTTAAAGACATTGAAGATCTTGTAACCAATCCCATTTCTCTGGATTTGAAAATTCAACACTAAATCACAACCAACCTTGTTTTGCTGGGATTTGACAAACCAGGGCTCCTACCTGAAATATGTAACATTTGTTGCACAGATGTAAGAAATCCATCTGTGGTGACACAAGCACACACAACCCAGACTCACTTTCAGAGCAATCCATCATCTTAGTGATTCTTTTCCTTTCCTCATTTTCCCATGGAGGTGATTAATTCACTTCAAAACTCATTCCTTCATCTTGAGAGCTAATGAAGGCTTGTTTAGGAGTAGCTCTAACCAAGATACATGAGGACATTTGTAGCTGAGCCAAGAGGCCCCATTCTAGCTCCAGCCAACATGCAGCCCTAACAGCTGATCCAGCCATCTACCAAACAGCTGGCAGGATGTGGCCCACAGCTGTTAGAAAAAACATCAGGGAACAATGCCTGTTTAAAGATGCAGAAAAGATGGTTTAAATCCTATGACCTAGGGACTAGCAATACACAAAGGAAGACATTTTCAAGCACATTGTGTCATACATATGCTTATGTGCATATGCACACATGCTTAATTGCAATGGGCAATAATAAAGGAATTTGGGATCAAAGTAGCCTCTGTGCATCTAGTCATGTCAACGCTGTATGTGCTGTTCAAGTCCCAGTAAGAAGATCCTCTTGGGATCCTCCTTCCATGTCAGGAAGAGAAAAGCAGGCGGAAATGTCAGGGTCCATGTGTGTAGCTGCTCTAGCTTTTAATGGTGTGGAGTTTCATTAGTGAAATTGTTTCCTTGCTTTCACATGATGCAAAGCCACGCCACGTGCTTTAATATATCCCTCATACATCAGGTAGCAAAAGATACTGAGGCCATCTGCCGTGGTGCTAGTTAATACCACTGTTTAGATGTCAGAGTTGTTTAAGGTCAGATTTAAAAAGAAATTTTAGAGCTTAGAAGTAATATGCTGCAACATTTGACATTTAGGAGCCAGGTCTCTGGAGTTGGATCCACAAACTGAGTGTCTTTGCTCCTTACACGAAGTCTGAGGAGCACTGAAGTCTCCAAACTGCTGTCCAGACAGGGGGGATATGCAGCTACAGATACTGAGCAAACAGTAAGGACAGTAGTGTGGGTAAAGTTCAGTCCATCCAGATGCCCTATTCAAGATAATAGGGAAAAGCCAAGAATAATATTGTACTGAATTGGTTTGGTACTCGATGTTCTCCAAGTGAGGTCTGATCATACGCTGCATTGAGCTGACACGGGATTGTACATAGGTTATGTGTGGAGATACATGCATCTGCAGCTTGTGGTCTCCTGCACTTGAGGATTAACTGCAGTCAAAACCAGAAAAGCCCTCTTAGCTGCTGAACCCCAGCCCCCTGCAGTATGGGATTATCCTCTTGGTAGATCTTGCTGTAGCTCAGTCAATAGGGGAAACAGAAAACCAAATGAAATGAGATATTTGGCTTCATGGAACTCAATTTGGAAGCTGCACTCTTATGAACATCTGGTAATGTTGCCTCCCGCTTATAAAAGTCAAATGCAGGACCCTCCGTGTCCCTTTGGTCAGGATCTTCCCCTTCTGTTGCAAAACTTTAACCAGGGAAGAATTTAGAGTATTTCCTCCTTCCCAGCAGGTTAGAAACTGCAGGCTTTTAAGGAAAAAAAGGTTTGTTTCCCACTAATTTATTTTTACTTTCTGGTAGGAAGGGACCATTTTATATATTCTCATTCATTAAAAGTCCTTGTACACTTTCCTGGTCTTTATGTCAGAAACAGATTTATCTTCCCTTATTCTTAAATTTCAATTGAGCCTGGAAGTTAATGTCTTTCTGTAAAGTAACTGTAGGTCAGTGCTTTTAATTCATTATATAGCAATTATTTATTTAACTGGACCTTTTTGAAAGGTCTAAATCAGAAAGACCAGCTGGAGGTCTATGGGTTAGCTCTGGCTTGTGGACCAAATCCCCACTGAGGAGACAGGACATCTGTTTTGGCAGTGAATATGCTGCCGCAATTGCAGCTTTTGCCAATGCCAACCCTTGGTGGACACATGAAACCAACCACCATAACTGTTGTGTGGACACTGAAGGAGAACACAAGGACTCCTGCATATGAGCTAAGCCGGGAAGTTCTGCACTGGGTCTCTAACTTGTCCTCCAAAAGAGAGTTATGAAACTAGGATTTGGGTCATACAGTTGGAAAAGTGAAATGATCCAAGTTAAGTCATTCATTATCCTAAATACGATGAATATTTAACAACAGTTGGCACATGGATCATATTGGAAACCAAGGATGGGCTTTAATACTTAGGTTATGATGGATTAAATTTAAGTGGTTATAGCCACAGCTAACCTCAGGGCAGCCTCTCCTCCTGCCATGCTCTGTCCTGCCCATGTTTGATGAATATCTACAAGATTTTCACCTCAGCACAGGAGCAGCAGAAGACAGCATGTGCCCCTTCTTCTGTTGTTAGGATACACAGACAGTTGGCCTCAGCCCCAAATTCCCTGAAATCAATGTTAATTGCCTTCCATGGGCTTTGGTTTAAAACTGCTAAAGATAAATATTGTTTTGGGGTAAAAATGCAGCCATTGATTTCTTCTCAAAGGTAAAGAACAAAAAAACCCATGTCACTGAAAACAGCCGCAGGTACAAGTGTTCCTAACTTGATGCGAGTACAGTGGTCCCTGACAGTGCAGGGTTGCATTTCCCAAAGGTACTTTCCTTCCTTTCCCACCACAAGCAGCCACCCCATAAGACTGTAATGAACTATCTTGTGAGGTTTCCAGTGCAGTGGGTAGAAGCGAAATGAATCCGTGTGACTAGACTGTCCATGAAGGTTTAGCTTCCCATTTAATGTTTCTCCTTCTGTTACACAAGACTACCTGTGTGGTATCTCTGGTTGCTCCCTGAAGGCTGTTATATTAAAGGCAAAACAGACCTCCACTGGAAGTACATCACCTCCATTAATGAGCTCATGTGTATGAAAAAGGGAAGATATTGTAAAGGATGAAACATTAACCTTCTTACTAACAAATTTATGCAGAGATAACCCAGATGAAATGGCTGCAAATCAGCTCATCCAAGAATCAGCATCTTCTGCATTTTTTCATTTATCACTTGTCTTAAAACAGTGTTCAGGGGTCCTAGCCCAGAAGGGGGACTACTTAATTAGAGACTGCCCTTGACTTAGGAAACTTAAAGACTAAGTTCAGATGGTACACAGTGTATGAAAACCACTAGAGAGGTCTAGTAAGATACCCTTGCTGAAACTTAAAAATTGGGGAATTGTTTCTGCATTCCTCATTTCTGTGTTCATGAGCAGGGCTCTTCAGAATCTCTTTAGCCAGTGTTATTGCTCTTTCCCTCTTCCTGTTCCCCAAGATTTGCTGTAGATGTCTGAAATCTGGCTTAGGATGAAGATATGTTCCTCCTGTACCTTTCTCTCAAACAAAACACACAGCTGGCTGAAAGTCCCATCCCAAGTATATACTAAACAAGAGTCCAAAATTAATGCTCTTACTGTTCTCTGAAAGCTACTAAGGGGTTTTCTGACTGATGCAGCCTTTTTTCCTTATGGGAAGTGTCTGTAAGACATGATCCTGGCACACTGTTAAGAAACTCTAGTGGCTGATCATTCTTCAGCCAGCAGCAGTCTTTCAGTTTAGGTGAAATTTCTCATCTCTCATTGTCTGCTACTTGCTACAACATGGACCAGAACATAAAATTGAGTGTTACTGAATTTCAGTGCAAAAGACTGTATTTCTACACAAGCAATTCAGCAGAGTTTACTTGCTAAATTCATGGAGCTCTGCTGAAATCCTTTATTCAATAATTCAACAGCTCTTTTCTCAACCTTTCTTAAGGGAAACTTCAGTGTTTCCCTGGCAAACCCACCCCAGGCCTGCAGTAGAGAACATATTTCAGCCTTGTTCATCACATTAACCTTAACAATGAAGCTGTGGTCTGCCATAGAGCATTTCTGAAGCTGTTTCCATGGATTAATTTATCCTCCAACTGCTCCATAGAAACACTAGGTGATAAAAAAGAACTGCAAGTATTCTAATAATGGTCAGTATAGCCAACGACATAGCTTTGGAAACTTTAATGTCAGCAAAACACATACTGATTTCTTCAAAGCATTTTGACCTAATAGAGTTGTAACTGTCTACCAGGACAAGTATTTTTGTTGTTTTGGTGTAGTTTGCATGTTTGCCTACATCTATCTTCTAATTTATATTCTAATTTATACCATTAACTCTTTGGGATGTGGATCATCCAATTATTCCCTACCACAGCATAGTAATGTCCAAGACCAGGATGCTTAGGCACATATGTTTATTTAACTAAAAAAAAAAAGCTGAAAAACTTCCCATGTTCCTAGAACATCCTAAGAGAATAGGAGAATATTAAAGAATTCTCATGGCTGCCGGTGAAAAACCAGTCCTTTAAAAAGTGTATTAAAAGGCATCCTTTAAAACACAGTTGGATGTTGCCTAGCAGCCAACCGTCCCCTCTAAGTGCCTATAGCAATACAACTAATAGTGACATACATATAAAAGCTTCTAAGTATATATTCATATAAACTTTCATTATATTATTACTGCTCATCATACACAAGGAATGAAAGGATTTTTGTACACAGGCTAGTGTGAAACAGCACTGATATGTGATGACCTACACTCGATGTTGCTTCCTTGCCACAACAAAGCCAGCCTCTGAATGGTTTACCTATATGCACAGCATGGTGCCTCTGTTACGCATCAGCCTTCAAGGCTCAAGTATATCTTCCTATTAAGTTAGTTAAAGCTGCATAGGTTTAAGATCACAATCTGCTAATGGAAAGACATTAAGTGTTATTAACCATAAGACACTGAATTGATCAGAACTGACAGTATTTTTATGGAATATCATTTTAGTAAAATTATAAGCAATTTTCTGCTGCTGTTTGGATAACATTTAAACTATCTCTATCATTCCTATATCTATCTATATCATTCCTCTCCAAACTATAAGTAAACAGGGAATTATTTGCGCAGGCTGATTGAGGATGTGGGGAAGTGACAATGCAAAATGCTAGACTCTTGTTGGGAAGAAAAGGACATGGTCGGATTCGGCAGAGTAGGTGAAGTTCCTGGGCTACATAAATTCCACTGAATACAGAGAAACAATCAAGTGGTTAAACACTTGTTTCTATTTTTTTTAATCTATGTTGGAGATTACACTACAACAACACATGAATACAGATAGAACAAAAGCCTGGGACAGTGCAAGTTACAGAACTAGACATAGTAGGTAACTTTTTCCTATATCAGTGGCAGATTCATAACAATTAAATATTCCTATGATGATGTTGATGGTAGTATGGTAGCAAGATTTCATCTCCTCCTTCTTCACCTAGTATTAGTTTGGAAGATCTGTTTATTTCTGCTTCTTGTCCCAGCAGAAGACAGAACATAAAGACCTGTAGAAAGATGCTCATTTAGAATATCATCAATTTTATAATTTCCACAAGACAATCAAAGTTGGCTTGGGTTCTGTAGAAAGATTCTATCTGGACTGCTGAATCTCTTTCTGACAGAGCTAATCTGGTCATACTGTTTAAATCTAATACATAAGATCACATTGTCAGCTACACAAGAGCACTAGGTTGAAGGAGAGATGATAAAATGTATGGACATCTCCTGTTGGATAACTACTAAATGATTATGACTCTTAAGCCTAGAGAAAAGACAGTAATGATGAATGTCTGTAAAATCATAATCAATACAGGGAAAGTGAAAAAGTAGTGATTATTCACTGCCTTTTGCAGAACATGAAAATATCAGAAAGCAAGCCCAGAGAAAACTCTTAACAGAGCATGTTGTTGAGCTGTAGGACTGCTCCCCACAGGATGTGGGGGATCTGGGTTCAGGAAGGAGCTGGGCCAGTTCATGAAGGAAAAATCCATTGAGGGCAATTATGTACAAAAATTCTAAGTCTGGTTTAGAACATCACTGAATCACAAATTATTGGCAGCTGAGATAGTATTCTGGGAAAGTATCCCTGAATGTTTTCCCTAGCTCTTCCATGGGGATCTACAACAGGGCTAGACTGACCTTTGGTGTGAGATGGTGTAGTTGCTCTTGTGTACTTATATCACAGAATTAGTTTAGACTTACAGGAAAAAGTACTCAGTTTGTACAACAATTGTAAAACTATACATTTCAGGATGTATATCTTGTATTCTGCTTCAGAAAGCTAGTCAAGCCTGTAGACAGCTTCCTGAATACATTTAGCTCCATTGGAGGTAATGTCAAACTTAAAGCTCATGTTTAAGCTAAACTGGAGCCTAAAGTCTGGTTTCAAAGACACAAGAGAAAGGATCTGTATCAGGAAGTATCATTCTCAATATGGACACTTGCAGGACTGTGTTGTATTCAGCTACATATAAATTAAAACATGACCAAGAATTGTTCTTTTAAGGACTTTGTTTCATCCCTGCATATTTGTTTTCAAACTTAGAAAACTATTTTAAACAATTAACCTGGAAGATAATGTGGTTAATGGTTGGGTTATGTCAATGTCTCTGACAAAGCTTCTCAGGTGAAAAAGCACTAGTGGGTTTCTCTTCTTCAACTGAAAACTCAACCATGAAACCCAGTGCAATTCATCATCAAACAGACTTTTCACACCTGTTCGGAAAAGGTAAAAACCACCAAGGAACCATCTGGGTGTCAGAAGCAGCATCTGGAGTTATGCAGATTGCTGATTCACCACCCAGCTAGGAATAATACCAGAGGTATTATTTTTTCCCTAGGCTACTAACCTATGCTTCACCATGCCTTCCTTGTGCAGTTGAGAGATTAATCTATATTTACCCTCTGCTATATCTATGAGGTAAAGGGCTGTGCAGTGTGCAGTGACCTGGGTGCAGTATTGCTAAGTGAAGACGGCGGTGAACAGGCAAGTTGCTATAGATGGAATCTGAAGCAGAACACTTCCTTTCCCTTGAAGCTATAGCTACTTAACTTTGGGACAGGAGTGAACAAAGAGATTCACCTTAGGAAGAAAAAAAGTGTTAAAGGTGGTTTTTTTATTATTTTGTTTTATACATTCTACACAATGGCAACCTGTATTTCATATGCTTATTATCTCTCTTCAACTGAGATGTTGGCAGTTTTGATTAAATCTTTGATTAACCCAAGCCTGAACCCACTTTCTCAGGCAAGGAACAAGGAAACACTTTTTTTTTTTCTTTTTTTCCCCAATACCTTTTTGGATGGCTGGTAATTCTCTATGTCATTACTGTAACATTTTCCAGCATGTGCAATCCTGCAATATCACCTCAAGCTTTTAATTCCATCTAGAAAAATAGATTCAACTCAGTGCAAATTATGCCAGATAATATCACTTTTCATACAAGATAAAAGAATAGCAAGTGCAAACAACAAGAACTTAGATTGTTTATTTAACCCTACAGAGTGTTTAAGGCTACAGTGCTCATTATAATGGGATCCTGCAGATAAAAACATCATTGTATTTTGATAGAAGGAATCAGTTTCAGGAAAAAAGTCGATCAGTCAGTCAGTGCCCTCAATGCAGTTATTTAGAAAGTGTTAGCTAATAACTTATTTAATTTAAAGGCCACTAATGTGTCTAACCTCAGTGGGGAGAACTGGAGAGTAGGAATCTACCTCTCCTACCTGTCTTAGGAATTCCAGATTTTAGGAGGGAGTTAAACAAGCATTACAGGTTGTCCTTGAACCTTATGTAAACAGGAATACTCATGTTGGGATCTACAATATAAGATACTCTGATGTGAAATAATAATAAAAAAAGCCTGTAACAGTGGAATATTAATCCACTTGCTATTGTTATAAATCTAACACCCATTGTCATCAATCCAGCTTTTGATTAGTTATTAATACTCCATCACTAACCTAATTTGTATAGTGATGGGTTGTCTGATGAAGCCTTCAAAGTTGGGTGGTTTCTGGAAGATCGCTAGAAGGTATCACAGACAACAGGACTCGATACACCAGATAAATTGAGCATGATATGTATAGGATTGTTATGATACATGTATTCATCTGCATATTTTGTACTTGTCAGAGTACATGAATTAATAATGATCCTGTCTGGCTTATTTGCAATAGCATCTCTGTGGAGCAATCTTCATGTAATTTCAGTCATTCAACTCTAAATTTTAGGCAGCCAACATTGTGAATTTTGCCCATTATGCTTTTTTTTTCTTCTACGTATTTTTAGAGCAAATAGTACTGCTTTTATTGTTTTACTGTTCTGGTTTTTTTTAAGACTTTTGTGTGCATGCTGGAAAAAAAGAAGCTCTGCTTGCATCTTTTCCCTGCAGAACCAGTCATACGGTGTTGTAATAATAAGCAAATCCCTCCCCACATCAATGTCACAATGTTTGTTTTAGCAATCTTAAGTTCAGCTGCCAGCTGTTCTGTTCTTCGGATTTTATTGCAGGAAATATAAATTCCCCTTGGTTTGGCTGGAGGTGCTTTTAGAAGCCTTTGAGTGAAGGGGGAAGGGTAATGGAGAAGGGACTGGAAAGGAGAGAACAGCATGTCTATTTTTGTTGGGGCGGGGTGACAATCAGTTAAGGACTATTAAGCTTGATGGCCTTGATGTTAAAGCATTTCATCTCTTTTTACCATTTCTTAATCACTATAGAGCAATAACATCTTTGAAATTTATTGGGACAATTAGAAGAAAGCACAGTTACTTTGACCCTAGCTGTTTCAAAGAGCTCTATGGCTTTCTTTCTTTTCTTTTTCTTTCTTTCTTTCTTTCTTTCTTTCTTTCTTTCTTTCTTTCTTTCTTTCTTTCTTTCTTTCTTTCTTT
>JAAGNO010002702.1:125819-165952 GCA_033439905.1 Ceryle rudis | reverse complement strand
CCTTCCTTCCTTCCTTCCTTCCTTCCTTCCTTCCTTCCTTCCTTCCTTCCTTCCTTCCTTTCTTTCTTTCTTTCTTTTCTTTCTTTCTTTCTTTCTTTTCTTTCTTTCTTATTATCTTTTTTTTTTTTTTTTTAAGGAAACAATAATCACTGGACTGAACTTCTCCTTAAGCAGTTTCTTCCTTCAGATTTATGTCAAGTTCCAAGTTGCTGATAATATCATAATTAAACCGAAGAAAGAAAAGAGGAGGAATGTATTAATGAATAATATAGCTACCTTCATTAATTCAAACATGTGCAATGAATGAGCAACTCACTTGTATAGGGAAAAAAAAATCCCTTCAGTTCCTTGACTGGAATTTGACCCAAATACTTTTTGAAGAGGTTGGAAGAAAGGGAGAGGAATTTGGTTAACACTTCCCTTTGTTTACATTCCTGGTGGCACTTGAAGTCAAGTGGTACTGAATCACAGTAACAGAGGTTGATTCTTGTCTTTTATCAAAGTGCACTGTCCCATGTCCATTCTTTAACTCATGTCCTTGTTCCAGTTCAGCTTTTCTCCTCTTCATTGCACTCTGTTTTATTTTGTTACAAATTTGTGAATTTTGTGCCTCCAAATTCCTCTTCTTTTTTTTTTTTTCATGATATTTAATGTGAAAAAAAAAAAAAAAAAAGGCCAGCATTCATTTTGTCCGTGTTCCCCACACCAAAAGGTACTTTGCTTCTCTGCTCTGGTACCAATACAGAACCAACTGCATCTTTCTGGTTTATGATCATTTTTACATTGATTTTTTACAGCTTTCACGTCAGAGAGAGAGAGAGAATTACACATTTAAAGAGGAGAGGTGAAACTCACAGTTTAGAACATTAAACACCTAAATGAGACAACTAAGCTGTGAGTGTAGTCAACACTGCTTCACTACATAGCTATCAGAAAGGGATAATTATCTCCAGAGGACTGCTCAGCCCAGCTAAAACTTAATCTAAATTGTCAACTACTATTCTTTCTACTATCTATATAAAATGCCTACAGAAAAAAAAAAGCAACTGTATTTGAGACAAGATGTCCCAAAGACAAAGACCCGGGCACATGCCAAACCAGTATAGTAAAAAATGTGCCAAAATGCTGGTTTTGTTCAAAGAGAAACCCAAGACATCCTGGACAACATTAATGGCTTTTTGGGAAGAGACAAGTGAGTTCTCACTATCGACCTGAGCATCCTAGCTGGTGGTCTAGATGATCAAACCTCTCTTTTAGGGCCTGTTCCATTTTGACAAATAAATTTCAATTAGGCTGGAGCGAGACTGACTGCACAGATTCACTAATCACCTAGCTCTTGGAGATCTTGTGAATTTATTCATTCACAGGGAGACCTGTGAGTTCTTTCATCAGACCAGGAGTTGTGTCCTGATAAAAGTCATCATTTAGTCTAGCTGACAGGTGTCCCTGCCCATGGTGGGGAGGTTGGATTAGATGAGCTCTAAGGTCCCTTCCAGCTTAAGCTATTCTACGATTCTTTGATTCTATGATCATTCCTTGAACCTAGTTAATGATGATGGAGTGATCTTGGTTCTCTCTACAGTATGTTATGAAAAGTATATCCTGAAGCAGTATGACAGCAAATTTTGAAATATCAGCATTTTTCCAAATAGAATTTTTCTTTTCTAGTCATCTTTGTTCTCATGTTTCTGACTTAATCACTAGATGAGCTTTCCTCCATTGCTGTCTCAGGAGTAGTATTATGTGGCTGTCATCCTTTTATGACCTTCATGACTGAAATCATATCATACCATATGTTTTGAGAAATATAACGTATTTTCATAATGTAATACACATTGTGTAATCATCTAGTTATGATCACATTGAGACCCAACTTAACAATCACCTCGAATGTAAATCTAAGCAGTAACATGAAGTGACACCCTACAGAACATTGATGCCTAAGTAGTTCACAGTACAGAGCTTGAAGGAACAAAGCTTTTCCTGACATCCTGTTGAAAGATCTAGTTCCATACTGTGAGATCATGATTCACATATAAACGTTTCAACTTCTATACACTCCCCCAGAAGTCTATGTGGATTACAGGTATCTTGAAGTTGGGCAAGCACTGGTCCAACATAGCTTCCACCATTCTTTGTTTCTCCTTCATGTGCCCAGATACTGAACTACCTGATAATCCAGCTCTAAATCATAACGGAAGCCGTTTTAGAGAGTTAATGTCATAGTCCAGCAACAAAAGCTCCAACAATATGTTATTAATTTTTTTCTCTCTCTTTTTTTTTTTTTTTTTGAAGACTATAAATTCAGCATCCTCTATGGAAGTTAAAATGTAGATAGAATATCACAAGAAATTGCTGAAACTTTGTCTTTTAAAAGAGAAACACTCAAAAATTTTGAATTGTAACATTTGACAATTTTGAGTTGCTCTAATTTCAACTTCATTTTCCTTCTCCCAGAAGACTCATGCTTCTCTGGCATAAGTCAAGATCCTAATCAGTTAGTTAGATGTTATGGATTCAATAAGGCTGTATAAACAGACACTACGGAGATGACATACAGAGAGCTGGAAGATCAGTAATATAAATAGCCATATTTACAGCAATTATGTAGCAAGCACATACATGTGTCCATGTGTGTTTATTTATATATAATGTGAACAGTATTTTATTATTGCTATGCTTTATTGAGCCCATTGATTACATTTACATAATGTCATCAAATATCTCCACAGAGGCTCATCTGCATCAAAACTGTTATAGTTCTAAATCACCAATGGCTTAGGCTTTACAGCCAGAGTAAACAGCTCCCTTTAAAATAGGCTACAAAGAAACAAAACTAAACCATGAAAAACCCCAAGACATTGCTGCCTTACAGGTTTAGTAGTTTGGCTGCTGCTGAGAGCTGAAGTCTGTCTAGTTGTGCAGGCAAAAAAGTTAATGAGGAGGGAAAAAAGGTACTGTTTATAAACAGTCATGAAGTCCTGAAAGTTCAATGAAGATCTCCGAATTCATTCAGCAATAATATAAAGAACAAGAAACTTGAAGCAAATCCAAGTCTTCCATGAGCATGGAAATTAACTAGGAAGGCCATTCTTGAGTATACTTAGTTTAGCAGAAAGCATGAGTATGCTAAGTCTCAAGACCCTGATCGCATTCCCTTTATGGCGTTAAGGAGCATATCTGTCTTGAGTCTACCTCTGATGGTGAGAGCTCTTGTGAAAAAAAACTAGAAGAAAAAAGGTACAAGATCAGGCAAAGACATAGCTGTGATGATGCACCTTCAATGTAGCACAGGCAAGGACCAGTGTTAAAACCTCAGCTTAAAAGCCAAGGCAGAGGAGGGACAGACTACCACTTCTCACTCTGAAGAGGTGTGCTCAGGGCCCTGACTCTAAGGGGAAGACAGCATGACAAATATACAGCCCTGTGTGTGCTATCAACTCTAGGTGCACACTCACAAATGCTGAATTAAGCTCATATATGGTGATTGGTAAGCTTTACATCAAAAGTGGTAGGGGCATTCCCAGCTCTGAATCTCTTAGTTTTCAAAATCTGAAGCTTGGAAGTGTTGTAAGTGGTACTACCTATAGAGAAGTGGTCCAAAATGTTGCAAATGTCATAATTTCCAGTGAAAACACAAACTTCAAATATTGTAGCTTCTGTAAAATGAGTTCAATAGCAGGTACTTGTACATTACCAGAAGACAGAGCCACTTTTGTGGCCATTTGCTGAAATGACATTCATGGCTCTGAGTTGTCCTTCCAGGGAAGTGGTGGGTTTCAAGTCATGCTGCCAGAAAATATTCCCTTCCTGCATAGCATCACTGCAAAATGAATGAGAGCCACATACACGTTGCATGAGGAATCTGTCTGCAGCATTTCGTACAGTGCTGAAAACTCTATTTTCTGCACTGTGAAAGTCAGAAACCATGGAAGAAAATGATCCATTTAAATCTAAAAACATGTTAATGTATAGAACTGTGTGGTGTGTATGGGTTCAAATGTGGATGTCATATACATTTTATGGGGTGTAGAGGACTAGCTGTTTGAAAATATATAGTCATGTTTGCCTGACATTTCATACTACAAGTCTCTGATTTCAGTACTTTAGCTTTGCCAAGGGTAGCCAATTTTATTTAAGTTTCTAGACAATTTTCTCTTTCAGGAGATGCTATTTGTGAATACGCCTGAGAGGGATTTACTCCTAAGTTCCAGAAAAATGTGATTCAGTTATTTTCATAAAAATAGGTTAAGGGAAATATATGTAGTTTTGCCCTTACTGAACCATGTTTTTTGGAAAACATGTTTTGAAGTAAGTGCTTCAAATTCAGCAGTTTGTGAGCTTGGAGATTTCTTGCTGCTGTCATGTTGAAAGTCCCAGCATAAGTAGCTAGGCTATAAATAAATGAAAAAAACCTTAGTTAACAGATGCTCTGAATTTTATTTTGGGCAGATGACCTTCCAAAGATTCTCTCCCCTCTGAACTCATGCTAAGGTGGCACAGCAAGAGCTGAGTACACTTTTCCCTGCAACTTCTGCTCCAGACTCCTTCAGCAGCGTTTATCAGCTGAGAGCAGTTATCTTCCCTCCTCTGGTCTGGTCCCAAATCCTGACGTAGTGATGGGAGGGTATCTTCCTTAAACTTTGGATGGGATGAAAGCCAGACTAACAGAGAAAATATTGCAGCATCTTGCTACAAGAAATGTCTCTGGACATACCAATAAACTCAGATAGTGACTGAATTTGGATGATGAAGGAATTTTGCTGCTTTTTTTTTTTTTTTTACCAGGACTTCAGATATTCCTCCCCATGTTTCTTACTGTTCTTCTTATTGACCATCAAGTACTGTAATATGTCACCACTTGCCAGCTATGAAGAACCTTCTAGTGCTTCTTTCTGCTAGGTAAATGACTCGGGGGACCTTGTGATAAATAAGATGATTAGTCCTGAAATTTATTCAGATAGGGCTTATTAAGAGTTTGTTAAGTAAGAGTAAGACTGTCTGAAAGAGGAAGACTGGTTGAAATGATGAATGGACAACTGCTATGGTCCAGTCTCCCTTACTGTTGAAGTGAGGAGCATGCTCTGAGTGTCTCACAGTTATCTTCTGGCCTACAACTTGGGCTGTCCTTTCATGGCAAACAGGGGCGAAGCTGAGGAAGAGGTGCAGAACACTGAGGTTTTCTGCTGTCATCTCAGTTTGGAGTTGAAGCACAGACAAGATGTGTGTCTGGACCACAGATGTGCACCTGGGTTTTAATGAAACCAATATTTCTGGGAGAGATCTGAAATTGAAACTGGTTTGCAGAGACTAGAAGAGATTGTGTATAAAAAAATAGCTGGATAGCAGGAGGCTAATAAATCTTTATGACTATTGTCACTTCTACCTGTAGAAGAACAGATTCTTCTCCAAACAGCTGCTTAGTGAAGGAGAGTTTGCAGCATTGTTTTGTTTGGTATTTAGTCTAGGTGTTCAAAGAATCTCAGTCAACAACTTGGGATACTCCTTCTAAAAGACATCACAAAAGTGTAGTGTGCCAATGTCTGGGGACAAGTCAGACAAAAGCCAGAGAAGCTATATTGGGAGCAGTGTTGGAAGATGGTGTGCTAAATAAAGCATGAAAGCAGATATTGATGAGTTAGGTGGAAGGGAGAAAAAGCAAGATGTGGATTCAATTAATATAATTGTTTTTGCATAGTAAAGAGGGCACATGAAAAGAGAAGTGTTGTTTTGCAGTTAAAGGCTATTTGATAACGTGCACATATGGTTTCACTGGAGATGTGTATTCACCCTCAATGATGGCATTTCCTAACCAATGACTACTTGATCTTACCACCTTACTGCTCTTTAAACCAAAGGGTTTGATTTAATGCACACGCACACTCCAAAGTACGCACATACCTCTAAACCAGCTAGCCCTCTGCATACAGACCATGTACAGATAGGACGTATTCCTGCCCTATAAATAAATAAAAAGTGTGGATAATCAAATATATTTAAATATTTTAAAAGATATTAAAATAGTGATTAAACCTCACAAAACATCATGAACCAGAAACAAGGATGAGACCAACAGTGTGTATGATAAAATAATAAACAATACCTATGAGAGTTCAAACAGCTGGTGACTTTCAGTCAGGAAGGAAGACAAGAGACTTTGAATAAACAAGTTTAATTACTAACGTGATAATGGTGCTTTTAATAATAGCACAGAATAACAAATGACATATTGGAAATTGTTTTCTAAATTAAAGTTTGTTATCCTATTGTTTACTTGCTTGTACATAGCACTGAAGGTGTCTGGTTAACAACAGGATATAGACACATGCTTAAAATTGAGGATGTGTTTAAGTGTTTTTCCTCATCCTTGAGATAGTGCAAATGTTGATGAACACAACTGTTCATCTCACCATGGAGAACAAGTGCTGCTTACAAAGACTGGGGTTCAAATGAGTCAAAGGGAAGACCAGGGATAATTACATGGTGGAAAAAAATATATAAAAGAAAAAAAGAGGGAACTGTAGTGCTTATTTTTCTTCCCTAAAATTGATGTAAACAAAATATGCAAAGGAAAGACGCATTTAGACATACTATGGAAGTATCAGAAGGAAAATTACATTCTAAGTGGAGTGAGACATGAAATCCAAAACCCCTATCTGTAGAGTAAGTCCATAGTATCTCGTATTCAGAAGTTTATGTGAGGATTAGTTCCAGTGTAACTGCCATATGAAAATATATGATGACAGGTGTTTTTAAACTACTGTAACAAGGTAGAACCTTCTCTCACAGCCAGAAATTTTGGCAACAAAAGAAACTGGGTTTTAAGGATAAGAAGCTGCAGACGGCTGGAACAAAGAGAAATCTATTGACAACAAATGGAAATCTCTTGCGTGTATTTATCATAGATCTGAGTGTTTTCCATAAACTCAGCCATGTATTGTTTAAAAAAAAAATCCAACCTACTGTGTTGAAAGTTCTCCTAGCAGCCCATTTCCTACCAGCTTTCCTGAGATTACGTAACATTTCCATGTTGTCTGGCAATGAGTCACAAACAAAAAAGGAAAGGAAAAGCCTCAAACATGATCTCAGCACAAACTTTAAGAATTTTTCTGGATGCAGCAGCTTAAATCCAACTCTATAGATATAAAGCATCCAGTAAGTGGCAAAGATCCATGCAAGACTTACTGTCTCACTGGGTTCCTGTCCTTAAGGCATCTTCTAACTCCCAAATGCTGTAAATTTCCTGGATGTGAAGAGCCTGTGACGCTGGGCTGGTCCCTGGAAATGTGTCTTCCAACACATCATCTCTAAACCCTCACTGGTGATGTGAGACATTAGCTGGTTGGAAGGCCTTGCCATAATTTCTGCCTTCAGTATGCTATGAAAAGAAAAGGTACCAGTATGGGCAGAAGGTAGCAAAATAGATGAACCTCTCTTACACATCACAAGGCTTAACACAGGTCATTTTGTATGATATAAGAATCATAAAAAAAAGCTACACTTCAAGCCTTATTTTATCCCTATCTCTAAAAAACCAGCTAGTCAGCTTGGAAGAAAATAGGGCTAAGTAAAGGTTGGTACAATTCCTATGGCAAGCATTACAGTGAGGTTGTGATACACAGCAACATGAGCACTTACACAGGCTACACTGATCTGTCTTCTGAAACACCAAGTTCTAGGTCACCACTAAAAGATTAACCTTTAAGAGGTACTGTCTAGTCCTTGGGAATTCATAGAACCATAGAAAGTTTTGGTTTGGAAAGGACCTTTAAAGGCCAACTAGTCCAACCGTCCTGCCACAAGCAGGGACATCTTTAGTTAGACCAGGCTGCTCAGAGCCCCATCCCACCTAACCTTGAATGTTTCCAAGAATGGGGCCTCTACAGCCTCTCTGGGCAACCTGTTCCAGTGTTTCACCACTGTCATGGTACAAAATTTCTTCCTTATGTCTAGTCTGAATCTATCCTCTTTTAGTTGAAAACCATTACCCCTTTTCCTATCATAACAGGCTAAATGTGCTAAAACACTTGTCTGCATTTTTCTTATAAGCCCTCTTTAAGTATTGAAAAGTCACAGTAAGGAAGCACCCCACTTTGCTAAACAGTTTGGTGCTTCTGGAGCCTTCTCTTCTCCAGGCCAAACAAACCATAAGTGTCTCAGCCTTTCCTCACAGGAGAGGTGGTTCAGCCTTCTCATAATTTTTGTGACCCTCTTCTGGACCCATTCCAACAGGACCATGTCCTTCTTATTTTGGGTACCCTACAGCTGAACACAGCACACCAGGTGGGATCTCACAAGAGTGGAGCAGAGGGGAAGAACCACCTCCCTCAACATGCTGGTCACACTTCTTCTGATGCAGCCTAGGCTATGATTCACTTCTGGGCTGTGAGCGCAGATTGCTATGTCCAGCTTTTCATCCACCAGTACCATCAAGTCTTTCTCTGCAGGGCTGTCCTCAGTGAATTCATCCCCCAGCCTGCACTGATACCAGGGGTTGTCCCAGTGCAGTACATTGTACTTGGCCTTGCTGAATTTCAGTGTTCATTTTTCCCAGTCTAAGAGAAGTGTATCCCACTCATATCAAAGGTTTCTTAAGGACAAATGCCACATGCTTCCAATCCAGAATATTTATGTTCACACGGCTCCCAGAAACCTGAAGAAAATGGTAGTTCAGAACTTCTTAGTAGGAGCTCAGTTTATGAATGTTCTCCAGCATCTTCTCAGCTGACCTATATCCAATATCTCTTACCACCTTCACAGTACAATGACAAAGGAATAAAAGTACTTTGGTATTATAGTATGAAACATAGCAGGAAAAGGTCACCCTGAGTTTCCATGCTGCTGCATGTTGTTGATGCAGTAACAACAATCACACAGTGTAAGATACTGCACACTTAAAACAATAGCTTAGAGAAAATTGTTCCAGCAGAGCCCAAGTAGAGCACAGATGGAAGTGTCTGTTTCAGAGTTATTTACTATAGAAGAGCCCAAACTAGTCTCGTCTGAAGAGCCTTGCTGAAGCCAGCAGAGCCGTCTAATTTACACTGAGTGCCTGCCTTACTAGTTTCATCACAGTTCCAACACTTTTGTTTAGAAATGTGGATTCTTTTGGTTTTTAACACTTTTTGGCACCGCTAACCTCCTGCAGTTGAATAGTTAAATACCCTCCCCCCTACGCACTTAATAGTATAAGTGGCATTTGCAGGGTTTTTTAGAGCACGTGCCAAGCAAAAGTACTTTCAACACCACAAGAAAATGAGTTCCTGTGATCTCTTGGCTGGAAATGTGTGCGAGGGCCTTGTGTGGTGGCACTGCAGTCTGCAAATCCTGGCATCATTTGATTTTGCATGTGCCTAGGAATGCCTGCACTTCCTCTGTGTTCAATTTTCCTGTCTCCGGCTTTATTTAGTCAGATGTTTCTCTTGTGCATCCAGTAAAACTCAACCACAAAAATGAGTAGTTGCTGTTTATAAAATCAGCACAATGTTATGTAATCCAGATGACAGGAGAAGTGTGAAATGCTGTTAAAGACTTGGTTATAACCACAGTTCAGTTAGATCTAGACAGTTAAAGTGTAGTGGCGTCTAGGTTTCCTGAAGAGCTGACTCTAGAAGTAGGAGGCCCACTTTACTTTCAGGGTATAGGGAACAGAACAACTTTCACTGAAGTCTACACACTTATTCTGGCTTTTCACTGGTCTTAATGAAGAATTAGGTCTACTGGTATAGTAAAAATTATTAGATGCATTCATAACTACAGCCTCTTGAGATAGGCAGTTTGATCTCACAGAACAACATGAATGAAAAATCCTCTGGAAAAATAGTAAAAAATAGAGCTTTTGCAACACATTAATATGTAAATTGAGAAAGTAGTATGATAATATAAAAGAGATCTCAAATATGAGAATAAAATCGTTGTTCTTAGCAAGTTTTCAAGCGCAACATTATTCTAGAAGTTTCTCTTAAAATATTGAACTACTGGGAAATTCCAGAATATTTCCATTCACCGAGAGAATGACCACACCATTCCAGCCATTGGGTTTCAGGGCTGACATTCTGACCAAGAATAGCAGTTATAAATGTATATAAGTTTTCTTGTTCATAATCAATTAATTATTCAGTGCTATTAGCATGTGGGAGGAAATTTTGTTTTTTCTTTATACATGAGATTTCTTTATCTTATGGTGCCTTATAAACCAGCCACTATATTTGATTCTGTAACCAAGTAAGATAGTCAAGTCTGAAAATGAACCAGAGTTGCTGAAGAGAGAAACTCCTGCTCCTACTCTAATGTCTGCCCACAGATGCCACCAAAATGGATGGGAAGGAGTAAGGAAAAAGCCAGGTAACAATTTTCGGGTCATCTTGAATTGTTTTACCACACTACCTGGTTGCAAGTGGAACCTGCTATAACCCACTATTGGTAGCAACCACCTCATGAAACTTACCAACATTTACACTTATTGCAGTGTGTTCATATGAAAATGGGACAGTTTCTACCAATTAACTCCACACCTAGACGTATTTTCTTCTCTGGCAATGTATTCAAAGCAAGAAGAGGTTAATTTAAAATATATTTATTCGTAAAACAAAGAAATGTTAGCTTTAGCCTCACACCCAGAAACATAGGGAAAAGAAATATCTGTCGCAGGTTCTCTTCAGAAGTGGTATTTCTTTAGCCCTAAGCACAGGAATTCTACATAAAACAAGCAAACGCTTTATAAGTAAGGACCTTGGGATCTGGGGATAAAATATAAAGTAGTATTCAGACATTATTTAATTTCCCTGTCCAGAGGTGCAGATTTCCTAGAAGCAAAACCCACTTTTTTCCTTTTTGTCTCTGACACATTCATCTCATGGTTTTGGATATGGGTCTCAGCATGGTCCAAGTATTCAGGTTCTGTCTTCAGTCTCTTAAAGTGCTGCTTGGATCACCATCAGAGACAGAGAGTTCAGTTTTACTGTTACTGAGTGAATTCTTACCTGGATTTACTCAGTTTTGTTGCAGTCATCTGTAATGAGAACCAGAAACATCTTTGATGCTACCTCCTGCTGCCCAGCTGTCTTTCAAAAATCCCATTACTAAAGTCTCAGGGGTGATGTGTCAAAAGCATAATTTGTCAGAGTTGGTTCCTACAACAGGGTAGGAGTCCTTGCCCTGCTTAGTCCTGCTACCTCCCCTTCTACTAGTTTCTGTCAGTTCTGAGGGCTTCTCAGGTTATTGGTCAAGGTAAAAAAGAATAAAATTTGATCTCTTTATCTTCGATTTCTGCTGTCCCCATGCAGAGCAACAACTCATTTCAGTGTGCAACTTCTGCCCATTGTTCTCTCCTCTCCCTTAGAGGCTAGTAGCAAGCTCACCATTTCATGCAACACAAGGACATAATGCTTAGGTACAGAGAGATCCCACTTAAAAGATACTATTCCCAAAATCATCAAGAGGGATTACAATTTCTAACTGTCCATAGCAGCTATTTTTCATGGAAGAGTTACATGCTAAAATCTGAAGAAGTGCAGGACTCTTTTACTTAAAAAGTATAATAGTGCAGAAAGAGCAAGATACCGGCAGCTATCAGTGATTAGGTGGGAGGGCAACAGGTCCATGTGTATGACCCACTCATTTTCTCTTCCTTTCTCCAGCTCTCACTCAGGGAAAATCGCTACCTACATATATGGCAGTGTCTGCCTTCCTTTTGACATTTGAACCCAGTTTAGTTCAAAGAAGATTGTCTCCAATACACCAAAAGTAAAGAGGGATACTTCATATAACAGTAAGTAAGGACTGCATGTTTCTGGAACTGGTCAGGATCTCTTTTAATAATCTACCAGCAGCTCCTGCAGATTGTATTCAATCTGTTTGCTATCACTCATGATTCTTCTTCCACTTGTGCACACAAGAAACTCATCTTCCTTTCCCTCTCCCCTGTGCTGATTGCTTCAGTGAAATAGAGCATCAAGACAGGTCAAATAGGTCTAGCCATAGGCAAATTCACATCTGTTTTTTTTGGGGTTGCTTCCCACCCTCTGGCTCTGCAGAACACCCTCTGCTCACTCCTTTTTCCGGGAAGTGCTTTTAGAGATAGATGGGATCAAATGTTATCTCAAATCTAATTTTTGGATAAGTACATTATCAGGCCATGCATTGTGAACAGGGGTTACTTTCATCTGAATGTCAAAAAAAAAAAAAAGCATGCAAATATTTTATAGAAGAATGTTCCAGTGTACAATTCCCCTAGCAAATTATGACAGCATTTTCAGTAAATGAGTAGATCATATTTATGAAACAGACCTTTTAAAGTTAGGAAATTAGGGACCTGCATAAATTTGTGTCACAGGCTTCATTTTATGAGTTACATTTTATCATTCACTGTACAAAATGAAAATAGAGAGCTCTGTTTCATCAGTTACTCATATCCAGCTGCTATGAAAATAATATGTTTGATATAATTCATTTGACATTTGATGGGTTTAAGGTTCCTCTGACAAGATATAATCAACTCATTACGGAGAAACAGAAGCCTTCCTTGTTACAAATAAATTATTCCTAGTCATGATTGAATTACTGGGTATTCAATGAAACTGGGATGGCAGGGCTTCCAGTAGAAGTGGATATTTTATCATCAGGCCTGTGTGATAAAAGCCAGCTCAAGTCACTTTATGTTTTCTCTCTTCAGTGCTCTGATTAATGAGTGGCATTACTTTTCTAAACCAACAAATCAGGTCTTTCCATTTTTATTTTTTTTTTCACATTAAAGCTGTTAGATCAAAGTATAAAACCCCTATCCTTCCTTTTTATGCACAAAGACTGGATCAACAGCTTGAACAGGGTGTTGGTAAAGGTAACTTTATTTTATTAGTTTATTTTTTAAAATCTCACATGGTCTTCATGAAGTAAAACAAGATTTATGGGTGGGGTGCGAGTTGTCTGTTTTACATCAAAACCTGTGATTAATTTAATTTTCATGTAAACATCAAATCTATTGCATGCTCTGTACTGCACCATTACTCCTGGGGAACAGGACAAAGTTGTATAATTCTGCTGGCATCAAAGAATTACAAATGCATCTCCACAGGGAGCTGAGGCAATGCAGCCATCCAGAGCATGCTGAACATGGTCAGGACTGAGGGTACTGCACAGTATACACAGTCCTGGGAGCTCAGCTTCCATGATTTCAAAGGAATTTGCACATGCAAAACCTTTTTACAGTTTTTACAGCCTGTGAAATAGATCAAAATAATGTTACGTGGTGGAGACATAAAAACAGTAATAAAAATAAGTCTGGGATGATAAGTTTGGGGAGCGGACTAACACACAAGGTAGAACCCTGCAAGTACCACCAAAAGACCAGGTTGCCTGCTTCAAAAGCTTCTAATTATAACAGCGCTTGTTAGACATTAGAAGAAAAAACACTTGGGCCATTTTGAAGCAAAGGCACCTAAATTACCCAGCAGCTAATGATTGTTTCTCTAGATTTCCAGAAATATTACCTCTCATAGGAGCCACTTATTATTTCTGCATATCTAAAACATAAAAACCCCCTTTCACATATAGATAAAAGGAAGAAGAGCAGACCTGAGGGCTAAGCGCTGTTTCCTTTGTTCTTCCTTGTTCATCTTTAGAAGGAAAGTGACTATTTCTTTGTTCTTTGCCATTATTATGGAATAAAATATGTCATGTATGTGTGGCATACTAGCTCATAAAAAAATATCCTATACTGTCCTTAGTTAATATTACTACCTAGGGTCACCCAATGTCCAAACAGATCAAAGCAAAGTAAAAACAAGCTACTGACACCACTAATACTGAAGAAAACTAGGATGATGCAATACACATAAAGTCACTCTAAGTCTCACTAATTCCACATGTGCCAGTCTTGACCATGCTCTGTATATTATCTTATTGCCAGTTACAAGCAGTGCAATTCACCATGACACAGAAGGATTTAAAAATTAGCCTCCAGCTATTCCACTAAGTACCATTCACTAAAACGTGATGATCACTCACGGGAAAGTTTGCAAGGTCTTGCAAACTGCCCGTTGAGACCTAATGGTAAAGTAATATAGCCTCATGAGTCCCTGCTGCTTTTCAAAGTACAGCTCTGTAACCCTTGGCAAAAGTCAGAATAATCTCATATTGCCATACTTCTAACTCTCTTAGGTGGCTTTGAAAACCCCAGCATCCAATGTCTCCATCATGCTGACAGGTTTTAGTCTGCAGTTTCATGCTGACAGGTTTTAGTCTGCAGTTTCTTCTTGAGGGCTGGCATTCTTTGTAATTTCCCAGCTCTGTTACTCAGGACAACTTTGACGTCTTTCTTTTGGTCTCTGTTTCCTTCTACATTTTCTCCCATGTTTCCTGGATCTCTAAGTCACATTTCTCACCTATTTATAGATGTGTTTTAAGAGGTTTTTTTTCTGTGGGTCAGCTAATGACACTTGCTTTTCAGAGAGGGATGTGAAAACAAATGATGGAAGAGATCTATATACATCATTGATATAAAGATTACTTATAACATTGTTTTCTCCATTTAGACAAGATTAGATAACCTTCACTATGCGAAAATACATGACTGAAGCCTATGGAGAGCACAGACTTCAGTATATGTGTAGGTTCAGTTCACTCTTTTGTTTCTGCTGTAATTGTAACCAGACATGACAAATGTGTCTCTCACTGAGCTAATTAGATCTGATAACCAATATCTGAAATTCAAATTCTCTGAAACACAAATTTTTTTTAAAAATCTACATTCTATTTGTTCAACAGAGCTCATTCTTGGCTACCATGTAGCTGTACTGTTCACACACATATAAAACTTTTCTATACCTTGCTAGCAGAGGATACAAACCATTATACAGGTGATCAAAGGTATTTAACTAAGACTAGAAAGTGCATTTTTAAATTGGTAGTTCCTGGCTGCTACACTAACTACCAAGTGGCCATAATTTAGTTACCAGCCATAGCTTTTGCCAGTGAAAATAAAGAAATTTCAGCACAGCAGGGAGAGGATTTGAGAATAAGACCTGCATGGATCATGTCTTTCCTTTGTGTGGAAGAATGGCCAGCCCAGTGGTGGAAAGGAGTCAGAGCTAATGAGGAAGGGCAGAAAAACTCATGGGAGGGCTAGAATTTATCTGCTGATGATGGCATAAAAGTTTGTAGACAAAACTTTGGGTAAAACTAGAAGAACTGAAGATTCTCTTCCCATCATCCTCTCTCTACAGTGACCTGTCATCTGACAGTTGAATCTGCCAGAATAGAACAAATAATCTTGGCAGCGAATGCTATAAATGCAGAAAACTTAAAACACAAGGAGGTTAAATCTGCTACATTGCACCAGTTTGTCTCCAGTTTAACTGCAATGAGAAGCACTGTCCCAGGTAACTCCTTTTGTTACCATGGAGTTACATGGAGTTACCATGGGAATAGAAACAATTGATTCAGCAGTCCACGAACGAGTCATATTGGGTTAATTTGTGTGTATTACACAAAAAGATATTTTCTCAACTACATGATCTGAGTTCTTGTAACATTAATCTGTTTGGCAATATGCAACAAAAAAAAAAAGGAAAAAAAAAAATAACGCACCTTAGAATTATTTAACATCAGGACTTGAACAATTATTTTGCATAGGCTGAACCTGAAAACTCTTTGGTTTTTTTTTTAAAGAAAAGAAAAAATAGAAACATAGCAAAGCAAGGGTGGTAGACTGATATAGATTTTTAACTGCTTCTTGCTGAAATCTATTGCATAGACAAGCTGATGCCAATAGCAAAGCTATTTCCTCTGATCAGCAATAAAAAAATGATTAGGGATTGGCAAATGGATTCAATAAGATAATTTAAGCAATCATTACTTTATAAACGATGTTTTAACTGTCCTCAATAACTGTAGAATGTGATTAGGTTAGAGCCCTTCAATCAAGGCTTACTCTGCTTTCCACACTTGAGACCTGAGTTGATTTTTTTCTAAAATCCAAAATTACTTTACCTAGAATTACAGAGCTTCACTTTTCTATAAGGTTATTATTGAAATGGTAGGTGTGTTTAAAGTTCTTTAAACTCGATTTTGAGGAAAAAAACCCAACAACAACAAATGCACAACACAAAAAAAAGCCAGCTCAAATTCATAGATTTAGCTTGTATATAGTGGATTTGGATTAGATATAGTGGATGTGGATGTGGATTAGATTAGTGGCTCTCTATGCAATAGCTTTTAACAAGGGCAGTTAAAAAGGCTGAGGAGATTAAAAAAATACTTTTGGGGTTGTCCACTTAAGACAAAATTATTTTTATTATTTTATACAGAGAATATAGGTCAATTGGTTAGTGCTTTTTAAATTATATTCCAGATTAATAATCTGGACAATAAACCTAGGTGACAAACTGGACTCTGGGTGGCAAACTCATGAATTGGTTAAAAATTCAACTACAATTTCATCGAAGTCACCCAAGAGCTATGAAACGCAAAGGTACAGTTTCTGATTCGGAAAGTCTTTAAGCCACAGACTTCAGAAGAACAGGCCCTAGGAGAAATATCACACTGGTTATAATTTGATATATAATTTGCTACTATCTTAGCAAAATACTTAGCTAAGAAGTTAAGCATTTGTTTCTGGATCCTCTCGTGAGTGTAAAAAAACACCATTGGGTCTTCTGGCTGATAGTAATCAATCACAAATGACTATTCAGTCATGTCCTCCAGCTTCCCATGTAGTATTTTAGCACTTCACTGACTTATCTTCAGATACATCTTTGGGTACAATGCTTTAACTCCAATGTCAGCCAGCCTTGTTCTGTAGACCTTGGGGAGAAGAGTGCAAAACTTCTCTTAGTAGTCTGTCCAAGTGGAGGATCTCACTGGCTGATAAGCACTTGTTACCTGCATCACATCTTGTCTGGCTTTAAGTCTCATGCCTTAGGTAAACACGCTTATGTCTTCTGTGAAGACTGGAGGACATAAACTTGTGTTTATAACTAATATTTACTTCTGAATTAACTGTGATTTGCTACACTGTTACTGTCAATTTTAAATGCTCCTTTTTGTCTTGGTTTGGTGGTGTTAAAATAAGTTTCCAGGTAGGGGCTGTGGCACAGATTATAACATACACCTAATATTGAGTTCAGCTCTCCTGCTGGGTGGTGGCAGCAAAGACTGCAGTTCTTGAGGAGATTGTGAAGGGTCTAGCTTTAGAGTCAAATATCCTGCTGATTAACAGGAATGAATTTAGGAGTGGGATTTAGAAGCTTTTTACATCTGTCTCACAACTCTGCATAATTTCCCCAGACCAAAGAAGAGCAGAACAGCATTCAGATGTCTGAGCTATACAGTACATCTTATGCCAAAGGCATTGCCATGGTTTGTTTGTGTCTCCTAACAGCAGTGGGGCTGAAATCTTTTACATCGAACAGTTTTTGCTGAAATGGACACTCTTTTCAAATAATTTCAATCTCAGTGGAAAGTCTTTGGAAAAACTTGTAAATTAAACTCAAAACTGAAAAACTTTCACGATTTGTTTATATTTGGGAAAAGTCTTAAGGTTGGGGTTTTTTTCACATCTTTAGTTTCACCTTGGAGCTTTTTTCATTCTATTCTATGTTACTTAAATACAGCCTCTTGTTGTAATGACAGGTTATATTATTTTAACTTTATTTCAGAATCACTAGGGAATTGCTACTAATGTTTCAATATTTGTCCTTCTAGATCAAACTGCCTCCTTTTTTATTAAATTTTAGGAAACTACACACAGAGAAGATAAACAGAAGGCACATGGGAACAATTTTTTTTTCCATTTTGGACAATCATCATCAAATAGATATTTCCCGTAGTGATGTTATAATAAATGAATATTAATAGCATTGAACTTGAATAAAATTCTAGAATTAAAATATTATTCAATTAAAACATTCTGATTGTCTGTCACTAAAATATTTCGAAACTGGATGAAAACTCATCTCATTATGAAAGAATTTCTTCAGAAAACTGGAAATACGCATTTTTCTCCAGTTTTACTTTGTAAGCTCCTACCCAGCATCAGTTACACATCTAAATCTCTTAGCTGACATGGAACTTATTTAAAACATAACTCTGAGGGATAGGCTTATGAGGTACACATCTCATTTCTGAGATGGGCCAAGTGGGAATGCAATTAAGCAATCCTCTTCCAACTCCATTCAATAATGGCAAATAAAGGCTTGAAAATCAACCAAAACATTGCTTGAACATTGTTTCTTATTAAATAAAGTTGTCGATTACATTTTGCTCCTACGTCTCAGGCACTCTTTGAAGCCCTGACAGAATGTTTGGACCATCACTTTTATTAACACCTTCCTTAAGCAGAAGGCTGTAAATTTTTCTGCATCGTTGGAAGCATACTGTGAAGAAATTCAGTGAAAAAGATAATTACTGGGATATTTCAAGTCATGCTCGTTACTTCTTTCTGTTATTGTCGCTGTTTGGTTATAGAAATGGAGTCTTAGTAAGTCCTGTGAATGCCCTCAAGTCCCAGAAGTAATTTTCCAAGGGAATTCATGTTGATTCTATCAATAGCAATATCCCAAGACCATCCAGGACTGCAGTTAAAGCAGCCTGGAGACTTCTCTGGCTGATTGATGTTGGGTCATCTCCATCTGTAGGGACAGTGCCTGTGCTCAGATCATTTTGCTTTCCACCACATCCATTTTCTCTCTCTAATCCTGACTCCTTAGGCATTCGCTCCCTCACCAAGAACAGCGAGAAGTACAAGTCTGTTGGTTTTACATTCCCTTTGTATCTTTGCCAAGGTGCAATGTAGAGCTGGGCATAAGTGTGTACACCGTGGTATTCTGCTGAAGGAGCAGGCACAGCTGCAAAGATGCTTTCCAAACAGTTGCTTTTGATATTTATTTGCTGGTTTTTTATTTTCCTCCTTGCAGGTCTGGCTGCTGAAGGAGGAAAGCATAGTTTTTATGGACTGTTCAGAATTTGTCCACCAGAAGAAAAAAAAATATATTACCACCAAGGGATATAGCAGACAAAAGATTTCACTATCTTTGTACTTATGTTGCTTCCCAACTGCAGTGACAGTTGAGAGAGGAACAAAGAAATGCTTTGTTTGCTGAACTTGATGTGCCAGAGAAATAATTTTTTTTTACAATTAGTTTTTCACAGTTTTTTTTATGTTTGTTTTGCAGAAAGAAAATAGTAAAACATTGAAAAATATTTCACCAATTGAGAAAGTTCCTATCAAGAAGACTTTACCGATAAAATCAGTGAATTTTCCATCTTAGCTTAAAGAACAATGAACAAAGAGTAATAACAATGCCAGTTCCATTCATAATTTTTCAAAAACTGTGAGAAAACTAGCACAATTTAGCTCACTAGGATTTCTAATGTAGAACTGCATCACTGTTTAACGAAACATGTAATAAGACTGATAAGTGTAACTAGAGGAAAACCTGGACTTCTAAGGAGAATTGTTCCAGCATCTTTGGAGTTAATCATCTGCATTTCCTAAAGGCTGTTCTCACATTATACCCTGTGTGCTTGATGTGACCAGCCAAAGAGCTACTTATTGATCCAGAAGCCTCATTACAACTTGTACAATGTGAACCTAGCATCACCGGTCATGCCATTAGTGTAATTATCTTATTTCATTAGTGATAATGCCATTTTGCATTACACTATATTGGCTCACTTAAAAAGTAATAAAGATTTGCAATCAAGGGATGTATTTGTTAACTTCAGAGCATGCCTCTGAACTTGTCCTTGTTCATACTAAGTGCCAGGATCTGCCCTGTGCAGTAGTACTGCTCTGGATGGCTACATCTCTCATACCTTTGCTCTCCAAGCTTTTAGTCAATGAGCAGAACATCCTCTTATAGGAGATGCTTTTGCAGTGACAAGTCATCATCAGAGACCTGCAGCACTTGGGCTTCCAGTCACAGTTCACAAAGCCCACTCAGGTTTGGCAATGGGATTATTAAATATGTGACTAGATCAAATATATTTTTACATATTTGATTCATCCTTATGCATTTTAACACTGGACAAATTGGTCAGTGTTTTTCAGCTAAGTAAAAAGCTAAAGTGTTTGAAGACTAAACTGGAAAATTATTCAGAAGAAAAGCAGAAATCTAGGATGACAACTGAAAACATATGCTTTCACTCTCTTATCTTTGCCCTCAGTTGTGAAAATACCTCATAGCCCTTCCTTGCCATAGGTGAGAATCAATTTTTCTTAACTTTCCCTCAGAATTCTTTCAGAGTCAACAAAACCTGACTTCTCTCCTGCAGTTACACACAGGAGTAATTCACATTTTAAGCAGTGCCTGTCATCTCTATTTTTATTTCTTCTAACTAGTTACCATTAATGGAATCTGCTGCCTTAGCTCTTTTCATTCGTTCTTAATCTTTATGACAACATAAATAAAATAACGTTTCAGATTACTTATTTCTGACCAGCCCTTGGAAATACACTGACACCAGTGTGTTGTTTTTTTTCACTGGGCTTTTGTTCCTCAAGGATTGCCATTGAAACCACAGTTAGTAGACTAGTGCATTTCAGTTTGCTAGTTTGGTCAGTCTCAGGCATTTGGCATGGCATGTAAGGGATGCAAAAATTGCCATCTCCAGTGTCAGCACTGAATTCTGTCTTGTCCAGTGTCCAAGAGTGCTAAAACTAGGTCTTTTAAAACCAAATATAAGTAGATTCATCACATATAATTAGCGAATCATAAGCAATTATGAAACCAGTTTGAGGCTGGAACAGTATTTAATAGTTGAATAATATTTCAAAGATGCGTTTCGTCTTAGTACTAACTATGAATTATTTCCATAGTCACAGGAAACACTGGATTCTACTCTTTGCCTTCAATATTCCTGCCACTATGATAGACAAGTACAAATCTTGTACAGAAAGAAGAAATTGAGAGGCTCAGCAGTGGAAAAGTGTTTATTAAAATTAATAATGTCATAAATGTTTTTAATATGCTGATAACTTGAACAAGGATAATTTGGGGTTTACCTCTTGTAATAGTGTTCAAAAGAATCTTTATCCACTTCATGGAAACTTAAATTCTCAATATCAATGGACATCATTATTCTACTGTAAGACCATAGATGCTAGTGATGAATCTCCTTTAGTAGTTGATAGTACAGGCTTTTAATGTAAACAGATGCTGTTCTTTCCTGGCAGATGGATGCAATAAACTCACATTCTAGCTCCTTGACTCCAGGATGCAAGTCAAGAAGCATGCAAAGTATTTGCAGTGAAACATAAAATACGAAACCTGAACGTCCAAGTCTTTTTGCTTATCCAAAATTGCCACCTTATCATGTTCTTGTCGTACAAAGAAATTGTCTTCACTGAGAAAATACGTAGGATAAACACCAGAAATCATCATGCTCTTGACACATATAGACAAACACATTCACAGAATGGTCTCAGTTCTGCACAGACAGATGATCATTTCATTCTGTAAGTCTAGACAGTATCAGAGCACTACCAAACACTCTGTCAGAAACAATCTCACATAGTCAAAGTGATGGATTAGTAAATTTCATCACTATTCTACCTCTGTGAATTTATGAATTGTGCATTGTGGTTTCTGATTTGATGTTGTGAAAGATGGACTTGATAAATTCCTTGTTTGTGTGTATTTATTTTTTCACTACAGTTCTATCTGGAACATGGGTGATGATTTCTTTAGAACACATGTGAAGATAGCACTGTTTAGGGTAGCTATTGGTATGATATATATGCAAAATGTCTGATTCTCAGGGGGAAACAGCTGCTCATTTCAAGATCAATCTCAGGTATCAAGAGTGTGAATTACTACTTTCTAATCTCCTCAGTCATGCCCCTAGACAGTAAAACCAAAGGCTTTATTGTAGAATTACTCCTGGAGAACCATCTAATAATTATCTGAAATGGATACAAACTCACCATATCCTTGGGAGCAGCAGGTAAAGGTCACACACTGAAATTGCTTGCTGGTGCACACAACCAATGGCTATTGCTAGCTTATAATGACTACTCAAATCCTCAGAACCGTGTAAAATATTATGGTTAGAATATGGTCACGAACTTATTGCAAGTAACCCTGATGAAATTATTGGTAGATATTACAAGAGTATGATACTATTCTGTAAGTACTTTCCTAAAGAAATTCACTGCATCTTTGCCTCCAGGATTCCACTGTATTCAAAGGAAAGAGTCAGGCTCCCACAGAAAATGATTCAAAGCAAGAACCTTCCTTTGGTACATTGAATATCCCTCTGAGGAGCCCTTCCCTCTGGGGAAGACAGTGGTGCGTCATGAATACTTCACCAAGTATCTTGCAAAGGTGTTGTACTCTGTGTTGGAAACACCCACACCAAAGTGCAGCTAGTGCTTTGTAAATCCACACCTTGTCTCTTTGGTGCGAACTTCTCTCCAGAGATGGCATAAAGCTCCCCAGTGAAGGCAAAGCACATTTCGCTGTTGTAGGGGTGATGGTTCAGACCTGGCTGAAAGAGCCAGGCTTGTTTTTCCCCTTGCCCCTGCAAGACCATGGCATGGCTGAGGGGACTCAGACTGAGAGATGCCATCCCAAATTTCAGATGTCATCATACAGATACTACTGGTTCAGGCACTCTCACATATGTCTTCTCAGTGTGGCTTCTCTGCCACCTGATGTGTGGTGAGGACAGGAGGATTGTGCTGCTTTGCTTTTGCCAGTCCTGTTTCCCAGGATGCTTTCTTTGAAAACCTGTGGAGCAGAGCTGTACCCTACTATTTTATAAAAATCCATTCAAGGACAATGGAAGAAATATTCCATTCCATACTACAGCTGTGGCTGAAATTTCTTCGATAGTGATGACTACTCTTTCCTTTACAGATTTTCCATTGGTTGAAGAGGATATTGCTGGGAGAAAAAGATTCACCTGACTAAAGGCTCATATCAATTTTTGCTCATTAAGTCTTTCCTCTGAGATTTGATTCACAGAAACTACAGACATCCACTAAGGGGGGAGTAGGACAAAAAAAGAGACTGTAAGAGATAAAACAATAACCCAAAGCACATGCAGGAAACATGTCAGAAGACTTTGATGTCCTGCTGCAGGGAAGCAGGCTCTGTTTCGACAGACAGTGCACTAGGGAGAGTAGGAAGTTTGCTTCTGAGTATCTCTGTCTTGTAGGAGAATTATCTAAAATCTGTGTAAACAGTGAAAGGAGGAGGCATAGTGGAGAGGGAAAAGTGGGGCAAGACAACTAAAACAAAGGGGCAGATAAGAAAGTAATGATTAGCTCGAACTTGGAGGAGATCTGTGGGAGTGCTCTGCCCTTGAACAGAAAGTAGACTGCAAGTCTCTTTTTATTGTCCGAGGTTTCCAAAGGATTTCTGAGCAAATAACCACGGGTAGTTTGACATTCTAATTATAGCCTGCTCACCATCCATTTCTGAAGTGTTGCTGAGTTCCCTGGCACAACAGCTGTTTGAGCGTACTTCCCAGAAGTCTTGGGCTCCCTGCCACAGTAACACACTTGATTTATGTCAGACTTTTACCCAGGGATCTAGAAGAGACTTGATTGTGCAGCTGATGATGATTTTTTCCCTCAGACCCAGGAGCTGAGACCAGCCCTTGTCCCATTTGTGCTCACAGCTTTCCAAGCAAAGGCCCTGGAGTCAGCTGCTCCCTTAAGTAATCTCTGGGGAAGACAAATCTGCCTCCATGTGGGAGGAAGAGTTTTTTCTTCTTGCTAACTTACCTGACAAAGTGCTAGACTTGTTAAAAAGGACTTCTTTTTAACTAGCCTATTGGAAGGTTTAAAGCTGCTAAGCAAAAACCACATTTCTGAAATTATTTTTATTAAGAAAGGAGTAGAAACATGGGGCCAAAACACCTCACAGCTCCCCAGGGAGCAAGCCCCTGGCCTCATTCCATGAAGCAAATGAGACCGAGTCCCTCCACATTGGCAGCAGTAGGATTAAGAACAGTGAGTTTTGGCCCTATGTACAGTGAAGCCCTATGTTTTCTAAATGCTACAAAGCCAACCTATTGAAAAGGTTTACAGATCAGATGAATCTGGCTAATGGAGACTTTCTCCTTTTTGTATATGGAGTATCACTTATGTTTCCAGTGCATCAAGTTTATTTGTTTCTAGGAGGCATGGAAACACGTTCAACAAATAGTGCAGACAAATCACATGGCTTTAAACTTTCTTGGCTGGAAGTTCCTGAGTGGGACTGTAAACGAATACGTTTCTTTTATATTCTGAGAAGGCTCAACAAGCCTTAATCCAGCTTCATAAATAAGAGCTGATCATTACTTGCCAGTAAATAAAATGGATTTTAAAGTTGTGACTATCAGGATTCTAGTGACCATACCATTATTTATGAACACAACACGGGCTAAATGCTTTGCTGCAAAGGATGCGCATAGAAAGGTATCTAAAATGTGAATGAACAGTGATTGAAAAGTGCCATCATTCTCAAGGCTAAGTGCTCTTCTGAGTTAAGCTCCGTTCAGTTGTTTCCTTCAGCACTTCACAAGTGGAGATGGAAACTGCAATGATGATGTAAGAATCAGAAAACAGACAAAGCCTCTTGGTAGTCGTTGTGTAGTTGAGCTCAAAAGTAACAGCTGGTTGAGAGAGGCACTCAAAAGCCAAGAGGCAAGGAGGTTCAAATTCATGTTTTTCTCTCTCAGAAATAGACACCAGTAATATCTGCAGAAGAAAGCACAGGATATGAGGGTTGGTGGCCAGATTTTTAAAAGTCACAACTAAATTTGGATGTCTACTTTGAAAATATTTGACAGCCTGACTTGGAGAAGGGAAATATTACATGCCATCTGGAAAATCAAACCCAAGATAAGCCATCCAAACCTGGATAAGTATACAGTGAAATTACAGCACAGATGGCAACAATCTACCCTAGCATATGGAAGATGTCCAATGTCTTTATCTCCAACCCCATACAAATACCTGCTCTAGGGTGTGGTATAAAGCTGGACTTTTCCACATAACTGTTACCATGAGAGATTGAGTCTGATCAGAGGAGGTGTTACTAGAGGGTAATTGATTTCAGCATACTAGATTCTAATTCTTGGATAAGGTCAATAAAACCTTCCCCATCTTCTTTGACTTTACACACAGAAAGGAAAAGTTTCATTCAGAATAAACCTCAATAATTAACACAGAGCCTTTAATTAAATGCTAAACACATGCATGTATTAGAGACACCCATGGTGTATACATCTCTAAATGGTACTAAAAATCAGCACTGACATCTCCATCATCATCAGCAGGTTATGTCCAATACTGTTCCATGAAAATGGCTGTTGAAAGACAGATGAGTCTAGCTGATCTCAGTAACCTGAACATGTACCCTGTGAACAAACCTAAGAAGTGAGCAGGAGTAATGTTAAAGGATAGCACTTGAATGGAAATTAGAAGGTACTTTTCTTGACTTTCTACAGCTGCACAGTTGTTGAATAGTAGAATGAATTTGAATCATGTAGGGATTATGCTATGTTGTTTTAAATTTTGGTAAAACAAATTATTAACCGGTTATTTTATTTTGTGCATTGTGTACAGTGATAGCTTTTCAAATGCCCCAAAAGCACCAGGTGTAGGCTACTGATGGAGGGAAAGAGACCTACAGTCATTGGTCTGTTTCAGTATGACATTTCCTTTCTTGAGTGTGTACCTTGGAATATTAATCTAGGATCATATGGCTGGATATCCTTAAAATAAAAATCATTGGAGGTCAAGTGGTATAATGAAAGAGGGCAATGGAGAAAAAAAAAAAATCACTTTTGCTGTTAGAATTCCATGCAATTTTAACATAGGTCCTGGCTTTTATGTCTAAAAAGATTGCCAGAGATGTGAAATGCTTCAAAATGTTGGAGGAATTTATTGTGGGATGCATTTTAAGGGTGTTAGTGATTGAACTTTGGCATTCGCAGAGAACTAGTATTTTTTCCCTGACAGATCAATCTTTCTTTAGTCAACTTTTGTTCCCAGGAAGATGTTGAAAACACCATTTTTGTGTGTTTCATCACCAGCTGGTCAATACAAATGTTTATCAATGCCTTGTGGTCACTCATCCCAGAAATAACTTAGGTACAAGGCAACTGATGGAAGTATTGTCCCAAGTCTGTGTTACTCAAACATATGCTTTGCATTCGTGGAATCATGGTAGCTATGTCTCTCTAAGTCTTTTGTCACTCTACCTAAGCCAAGTTTTTTGAATTGTCACGTTATGTCATGCTATTTTGTGGGATTTTACAGGATATATGATAAAGTTTTCTCTGCTTGAGTCAAGGCTAGTAAAATTGCCCAATGAACAACTGAGAGTAGGAACATTTTTTCCTGTGCTGTGTGTTTTGGCATCAACTTGTTCTTGGCTAGTAAAGGCTAATGCAGAAGAATGATCCCACAGTTGATGGAGAGAGCCAAAACAACCCTTTAGGAGAGAGATTTCCCAGTTCTTCTGAAGACTATAACCATACAGTTGCCTTTAACCACAGTTAAATTTCAGCTATGAGAGATTAGTTAAACTTGCAAAATGGCTACTGGATAAGGGCTAGATTAAAATTTTAACACAAAAGGATTTCCTGTTAGAATGGACCTGATTTCACTGTGATGGCTATTCCATGTCATTTAATACATGGGATGGTTGGAGTCAAGTGAAGAGAGTCAAAATGCTGTGTTCCAGTGAGCTAGATGACCTTTGTGAGCTGCTAGCAGCCTCTGAAAGTAGGAGTAGCCTTAGAGGGCTGGAGCTGAAGTCAAGGTCAGGAATAGTGAAGGTCTGAATTTGATTTCTTAGTCTTCAAAAAGCTGAAAAAACCCTTTTGCTGATTTATTAAATCTGATGCACAAGAGAGAAAAATATTTATATCGATGCTTCAGTTGTCCAAGTTCTGAGTCATGTAAGCAGAAATCTATTGATGCTAATTCAGTGAATGCATCAGCTTCAAAGACATCACTCACATGACTCTAGATTTGGAGGATCAGGTCTTATTTATGTAATAGCTTGAAGAGTGAGAAAACGAAGAACTGTCTTTCCTAATATTCCCTTCCTGTATAATTTATTTACATTTTTTATAAACATTGATTAGCACAGATGTTCCTAATAAGATTTTCCCATCTGATCTGAATACATTTTTCTGTTATTTTGCCCTTGAGAAATTAGAAAAGAGGGAAAAAGACTCCCCACTCCTCAATTTCCTTTAAAGAAAAATAGAGGTTTTATTTACTGTATGAACAAAAAGAAAAGATATTTGTGGGTAGACCTGGTGCGTGTTCTTTGGCTGAACTACCTTTTAGTCAGAAACAAAGATGTAACTCCAGAAACCAAATCTTAATCAACACATGTATAGCATTACTATATCAAGTTAATTTCATTATGTATGAGATGGAATAAATATTAATACTAACCCTGGGCAAGAGACTTTAAAGTAATTTCCAAAATCACAGTGTAAGTAAGTACAGTGACAATGAGCTCATTGTCTAGCCTTAAATGTCTTTTAAGAAGCCAGCTCAATCAGGAAATGCTAGCAGGCTTTTCCACAAGGACTACTAGATGCTGCCATGTAAATTTTTCTCCTACACAGATACTGGCTCACTGTGATGGAGCTTCATCTGAGACTAGGCTGTAGTGAGCACAAAGCAGTGGATCTAGCTTCATTTGTGTACATACAGGGTTAAAAACCAATAAAGATATTTAAAAATAGCATACAAATAAATTACTTCTACTTCCTCGCACTATGAACTCATTAATTTGCAGGACTTTTTTTTTTTTTTTTTCCTGTAGACTGTATTAATCAGGACCAAGTGAAAAACTTCAGCAAAATTGCAGCTCTTGGGTTTCATTTCTAGCAGAGCAGAAAAGTGCCTTTTACATTGTAAAAGTCTGCTTTCCCATGACTGAAAAATGATCTGAAACCCAACTAGGCTCAGAACATGGAATTGCAACTTTAAGCATTTATTTCTGAAGGGCAAACAGGAAAAAAAATATTATAATGACCTCTAGTTAGATTATTAGCCTTTTATTGGAAATATCTGCTCAATTGCTAAATATCTGATACACATAAACCCAGCTTTAATTGCAGAGACAGTGGAAATCCTCTTCCAGAACAAGCCATTATCTTGTTTTGCTACTCACTTGGGTAGATGAACATCCAAGATAAGATGAAGTCTGAACCATGGTCTGTCATTTCATATAAAGATTTTAGGATATTCTGGGAAAGTCTCAATGACTCCTCCAGTTTGTGCTTGCTTTGGAATTCTTCAGAGAGGCGTGCTTTGCTTATTGGCTTAAAAGGAAATGTAGGGACTTGTCTGAGGATGAATAAATTGAGCTCCTCAGGACAGGCAAACTAAAAAAATCCTTGCACCTGACATTAAGTCTCATGCACTGAAAGTCAATCAGTAGCCCAGACCCGGTCCTCAAGATCTTCAGCTGGGCAACAGAGCACCAGAGCTCTATGTCCAGCCCAAATCAAGGGTTAATTAATCAGACAAACTGGAAGGCACATTATTGACAACAATAAACATCAGTTCTGAGCCAGCCTCCTCCTTCTACACCCACATTACACTGATGTTTGAAATGGAAATTAAAATTCATATCCACCCTTTGTCTATAACAAGCTGAAATCACTTCAGGGTGTAGAAGAAGCAGGTTCTCCTACATCCAGGGAAAATGTTCTGATTGCTCAGCTAACAGACAGTAAAAGGACAGCATCTTCATTGTACATATTTTGTCAATCTGACTGAAGAAAGATTAAAAATATTGAATACAGTTTGATCTTTTTTGCTATATTGCAACCTGAAAGTTGCAGAGTACAATCCCTCATCTCCCCCCTATACACATGCATACATTTATTCATTAAAGGTTCCATTCATACAAATACGAATCCTGAAAAATTTGACAGCCTAAGCTACAAAATGGACCAGATCATATGATCACAATGTTTTTCTGCCGGATAAATTAACTTCTCCCCTTTTGACTCTTTTGGTTTGCATCCTGTGATGTAGACAAATGAGACACATTTTATGTCTAAACAGGTTTGAGGTTACCAATGAAAACTTATTTCAGAAAATAGGAAAAATCCTTATTACCATAGTCAGTTAAGTTCGGTACTGGATCCTTTACAGGACTGATGTAACAAGTTACGGACTGAAAGAAAAATACTGCTTTCCTCCTAGATAGAAGACAGTTTACAGGAAAATAGAACACAAATAATCTCTAGTCAACAGAGGCATCATTCTAGTAATGAAAAAACGTGGATATTCACAGAACCATATTTTCAGAACCTTACAATTTGTTTTCTTAGGCTCTTCATCCGCACAAAAGGAGAGGCAAGCTTCCTGCATTGCCCGCTGAAAGCCTCGGATTTGCAGTTAACAGTGCTTGAACCCGGGACAGTGATATTTACTTTATGTGCTTGGATCATGTATCTTAAGTTATATAGTGTCAATAACTCCAGGATGTCCAGGCATGACTTAATATGCTATTTTAGGATCAATATGTCAGCAAATTCAAGTCATATAATGGAAGTTTTAACAGAATACTGTGCAGTACACCTTCATCTTCTACAAGACCTAATTATCAAATGAAAATTAACATCTCTTTCAGATTTCAAGGAATTAATTTAGATTAATGAGAACTGAGATGGAGTTTAAGCTCACTGACTCTGGTCTGGCACTGTTATTATATACTGGAGAAGGGTCTTTCCACCTACTCTGGATTTGCAGAGCAATGGCTTAATAGCAGGCTTAAACAAGTCATCGTAAATCCCACTGCTGATCTCCATCTCACCAGGCTGGCACTGACTGTGGGGCCAGGAGATGATGGTGGTGTTCATAGAACTGAGAACTATGCACAATACAGAGTAGTCATGAAGTAGTCTGACTTTAGAAAAGAGAGAGCATCTACTTAAACAGAAGCTTCAATTCAATGTCTGTGGTTTTTCATTTGAAACATTATGCTATTTCCCCAGCTCAGCTCTGAATCACATGCAGCAATGTGTGAAGCTGAAATCTAGCTTCTTTTAGTTTTACTGGGACACAACTTGCACAGTAAGAGTTTGAAGTTCTAACTCAAATCCTGATGATTAAAGGAGTGTACTGAAGTATAACATTCTACAGACATCATTGTACTTAAATTGCTTTAGGAATACACCAGGCTTCCAGGCTTGCTAAATGGAGTGGAAAAAATAACTCAATTATGCAACTGAGGGAAAAGGCAAATTTACTTCTAATTTTAAACAAAGAAAGAAGAAGTAATATTTAAAATCTGAAAAAGGATTCGAGATACAAGATTCAAATTTTAGTGTTAGAGTATTTTAAAAATGTCTCTCTGTTTCTTAAGAAAGCACATCATTAAGCTTTCTTATTGTCTTAATGTTAGAAGATAAGATTCACCCTCTGTTCACATTTGAATGCAATTTTTCTTGTTAATAGCCTATTTGGGAAATTTAGTGTCCTGCTTCCCAAGAAGAATGTAGAACCAAGAACAAAAGTCTCTGTACAAATAAGTACTAGAGAAAAACCTGAAGGGCATAGAATTTCATGAGTATTTCTCCAATTTGTTATATTAAGAATGTGAGGTCATGCTCAAAGAAACAACTGTTGTGTCTGTCTCTGCAACCCTGTGCTGTTGCCAGATGCTCTGGCCTAAAGGAGTCATGGTAAAGAAGATTTGTGCAGAATTAAGGATGAAGGAATTAACTTCTAACATCTGAGAAATACATAGAGCGTGCTGTTGAGGCAGAAGTCAAAGAATGAGACATGCGCATAGCATAATACCAGCATACATTTGCTGTTTGTTTGTTGTGATGCTCCAAGAGACACAAGAGCTTTTGTTTCTCATGAGGACCCTCTCCAATCTAACAGAAAAAAACTGAGCAAGATAAATATGACAAATATTTAGAACTGTGTTCTAAGGAATAGGGAAACCTTTGCCTGGACTCAAGACTTCCTCATTTTCCATGCATACTGTTTCTTTTCAGTTGTTTCAAAGTTCTTACATCAAGACGTAAAGTCCAACTACAGTAATGGAAACAAAATGTTTAGCAATCATTTTAAACTTCAGTTACTACATACTGGGGTAGATCAGTTTATCTTTATGATTGAGGGAAGACTGCAAAATTCACAAGTGGTGAAGCGCAGAGAAACCATCAGTGTCAATTACACAAGGCCATAACCCTTGAGTGAAAATAAATTGGTTGTTCCAACCACCTCACATTGCATGTTTGATTTATATAATTTAATCCTCTTTCCTTATATTTATTATAATGATTTCAATACTTTCAATTACCAGTGCTGGCTACTGTCCTTGGGTAGGCACCTAAAATAATTTTGTATCTAACTGATAAAGCATTGACAGGAGAGATATACAACATGAGTAATAATAAATATTTGTGCATAGTGTTATAACTGTTGCTCTTTAAAAATCTCAAAGCACTTTATAAATGTTGACAAAGCTTCATATTGGGCTCTTTATGAGGTAGCAAACCTTATCTCACACACGATTTTACACTGAAAGATTAACAAGCAGCATTTGATCTCAGCTGGTATAAGGATCTCAGGTAAAAGAGGAAGCAGAGGGAGGCTGAGATCTAGTAGCTACAAAAAGAACTGATATGGATATTTTCTTTCCCTTAAAATGTGTTTAGAGATGTTTAAGATCTTAGGCATGACAAAATACAAGTGACTTTTGTAAGATAGTAGTGTGACTACAACCGCTGTGGAGGAACTAGAAAGAAGAGGATACATATTTTTAATATACAAAGGTATTGTTACAGTATTCCCAGTAAAAGGTAATCATAACCTGCCAATTCTTGAGAGCGCCACACAATTAAAGAAGGTGATAATGAATCACAAGACTCAGGAAAGACCTCCTTCAGCCTCTACATCAACTACTGGGAAAGAAAGATGATGATGATAAGTTGAAATACCATGTAGGTGTCTTCCTACTCAGGGAAATCTGAGAGGCCAGGGCTATTGCATTAAAACACTTCACAAAGCATAGATCACAGTGGAGATTTTTTTAAGTTAGGAATTTTGGAAGTTCCAGTTTGGGGACAGTTCCATTTCCTGCTTATCTCTGAAAAGCTCTTTAAAAATATTGCATATTGGAATTTAATATTGCTATATATTAAAGTGTATGTATCTACAGATTTTTTTTTCTGTCACTGGGAAGGCAGTACCAAATTTCATACTGGGAATGGTTTCTCACCAGTGCTAACACTCAGCTGCACCCAGAGCTGCTTGGGGAAATTCCTGCTGATCCAGGTCAAAATTGTTAAGCAGTTCAGTGATGGAGATTCAGTGTTGGAAAAAATTCCCTGGCAAGTGCTAGTTTACCAGTTTTACACTTGAAACTCCTAGTACTGAGGAACCCTAAATTACATCTCTCTTCCGAGTTACCTTGGTGAATCTACTAAATTGCATATTGTGCATAGACTTGTGCTACAGTGACACATTCTCTGTGAGGATAAATTATGGCATAATTCGGCAGATTCAGAGCAAAAATGGTCTTAGGAAAATACTTAGGAAATATAAATTACAGGATATTTGAGCATAAAGAGAATAATATTACAGATATTGAAAAAATCTGCCTTCAGAAGAGTAATAAGAAGCTTTTGAGTAGCGTTGTGTTTGGTTGTGGTTAATTAAAAAAAAATAGCGACAATAGAAACAAGAAAAAGTATTTTGAAAAATTAGAAAGCATTCCATTAAATTAGTTATTTTTACAACTTCTGTCTCCAGGACATAGTCAACAGAGATAGAATTAATCTGTTTAAGTGGCATTAAATATTAAACAAGCCCCATGGTGAAATAGTACTTGGATACAGCCATTTTCCATGTGACTTTGAATATGAAGCATCCTAAAGAGAAGCAGCGTGGCCAGCGCATTGTTTAAAACATCTCTTGTCATCAGGCAGGTTGGACTGAGTCAGGGACTTCCTTTAGCAGGGCATCTTTGGGTAGTAATTACAGCTGTGAAAGTTTGCAACAGGCCTTAAACCAGGATTGGGAGTTAGGTGAGAGAAAGGTTAACTGAGCAGTTGGTGGACTGATTGATGCTCATCTCCTGATTTCAGTGGGACTTTTGCCATAGATCTCAGTGATGCAAGGAGTTGTCTCATCTTATTTTGTTTTCCAAGTTTTATCTACAGTTTCCACTAGGCTGGCTGCAGGTCAAGGAAATTATTGAACCAGTGGATGGTTTCTCATAGTTTTACCTCCCTAATTCATCTCAGTAAACCTATTCTTAATGAAAAACTATTACAATCAATTTAGCACAGAACAATACTTGTTACTAAGGCATTTTTTCTTTTTTGTAAGAGAGAGAAGTATTCAAACTAGGGTTCAATCCCCTTCATCCAGAACAAATCTTGACACCTTCTGTCCACCTTTTCCCTTAAGGTTTATTCCCCTCTTAAAGCAGTCCCCAGTCTCACACTTCTAACTGACTGAGAATGCTCTTTTTCTTTTGGAAAAAAAAACAAAACAAACAAAACCCAACCAAACCACAAAAAAAAAAAACCCAAACAAACCAACCCCAAAACTACAAACAAACAAACAAACAACCCAACAACAAACCAAACAAAAAACACAACAGAAAATCAAGCTCTCTTTAGAGTTGGGTCTCTTTATAAGGAGTTGGCCAAACTTTACCGAAGGGGGAACCCTTTCCCACAATCCATTTCAAGACCAACCCCTTTGATGTCACAGCTGGCTCAAGTAAACTCATTTCCTCCTTTCCTAATGTGTGTCTGATGCAATTTTGGCAGGCTTTCTCTCCCTGCTGTTACTGCTGCCTGTTTTGAAATGAGGCCAAGTGCAACGTTTAATGTGAATGTTTGGTTTGGCCTAATCATCTGTGCTTTGTTTCACTGGTACTCCACATTATATATTTATATATCCAGATCTATCTATAGCAATCTCTAGGCCATTTTTTTTTTCCCCTCTTTCCCTTCTTCTTTGCAAATAATTTGCAGCACATGTTTTCAGTTTATTCCTTTGTGGTCTACTCCACCCAGTTCCTAAATCAGTAAATCATCTTCATGCTTCTTCCCACATTGAATGAAAGCAAGTTCTCAATTACAGAGACAGAATAGAGTTTTCAAGCCTTTGTGGTGGATGTTGATTAGTTTCTTGGTAAAACTTGAAGGTGCTTTAAAACAGTAAAGGGGGTTTCAGAATGTAAAGATTTGCTCTATATTATACATACTGCTTTAACATCAGTGGGAGTTTGAAGATGTGAGGGGCAAGTCAGGAGTAGCTTGTAAAGAAAGTAACATGACATGTGGAGATCACTTGCTTTGCCTGATAGGAAGATGATGATAGCAGGAGGACCTCAGCCATTGCAAGAAATAGAGCAAGCAGTCCCAGAATAACTTGTAGGGCAACATGCAATGTGGGTCATGCATGGGATTCACAACCCTGTGGCACTCTGCAAAACCTCTTTCACTTAAGGGATTAGGAAGGGATTAGCGTGGGAGGAATTGTGAACCCTCAGCTACAAACGGAGAACATGAGTGCATGTGTGTCCACAGAGCAGGAGGAAGAAACTAGTCCCAAAGGAGAAATAGAGTAATAGTCACTTCTAATTGGCTAATTGCATCCGACTGATTATTTCTGATGAGTCAGTCCTGCCTGTTTATCACATTTACTTTTCATCAGTTATAAAAATGTAGAGACACGGTAAATTGTTTGACTAGCCTCTACAGGAAAAAACACTTTAACATAAATTGTAGCATTTAATTGGGCAATATCAGGTTTGATAATTTAAAGCAAAAAACAAATATCATAGATAATTGGCTTTTTCATTTTTGTAAGGCAACTGTTTCTTTTCTGATTCATGCATAGAGTATACTTAATGTATTTTAAATAATTTCAATTTCACTCTGACATTAGAACACCAACTGCAATAGAAAGATAGCTATTTTATTATATTGAATATTTGGATTTTACAAGATTAATAATAGAAAAAGAAAAAAGGTTTTCTGAATTAGGTTCTTGGGAAGTATTTGCAGCTGTACTTTAGATTTCAGCTTTAATTCAGGAAAAAAATACTGAATTTTGGAATTTCCTGCAGAATAGACGTTTCTGCTTTTGACAAGGCATACCGGGAAACTCTTTGGCACAGGAACTGTTATTTATAGCAGATTTGATTAGCCCACAGCAACTGCAGTCATACTGATCACTAGGAATGATTGGAATGGATATAGATCAAATAAGAATTTATGAATTGGCTAAATGTTCAGCAGATATCATACCTGACAATTTTAATTATCTACTGTAGTTCTTGTAACTCCTGTAAGTCAGTAGCAGTGACTATATCATCTTTATTGCCTGTGAAGCATGAGGCATTTTAAAGAGACTGGTGGTAAGTGAAGCATGTATGACTTTGTGGTGACTTTACCTACATTTATGAGATTGGAGTCCGACTTGGGTTTGTGACAGAGAATTCAGTGCACAAATGTGGTCTGGTTATGGCATGAAGAAGAAAATTACAGTAATATAATTCTTGTGCTGAAAAAAAGTCTTATTTGTTGTTCACAGACACTTAAGTGATCACAGCCTGTGAAACAGAATTAAGAACGATGCTTGAAATAATTTGCATTTGTCTAAGGAATGATATTAAAGATACAAGAACAAGTTGTGCAACTACAAAAAAAAAAAAAAAAAAAAAAGGGGGAGGGGGGGGGGGGTGTAAATCTAGATGCAAACTTGGTTAGGCCATGTGTTCTTCAAAGAACTAGAGCCCCAGAACCAAACAAAGCAAAGTAGAAATGGCATCAGTTCCCAAGATTAAGTACAAATGTGATGGAAGACAAATCAGAAAAAAAAACCAAACCCCAAACATAAGAGCAAAGACAAAAATTAGATCCGGTTGTAAATGAATTCAGGGCAATATTCCATAATGCATTATTGCAAGAGGAGGGCATAACATTGATATGATAGCTGAAAGAGAGGGAGAATAATTGATGGATGGAGCTGAAAAGGCTTAAAACCTTTTTCCTAATTTCTGATTATGACACAGGATGAACTAGCTGGACAAATTTACCTGTGTAATTTATCTCTTACCCAGGCCTTAGGAAATTCTTCCTAGTGTACTCAGGTGACTGAACAAAGAGATTTCCAAGGATATCTCAAGGAAGTGGAAAACAATTTCATCTTGTTTTATGAAGTGTTAATAGTATTTTAGACATACCTAGTTTCCTCTTACATTAGGAAAAAACCAAATTATTGTTGTTGCTCAGTGGGGATGGTACCGGAAGTAACTGTCTTAAAATCAGTGAGGGTGATTTAGGCTTGGCAATAGGAAAAGGCTTTTAACAGCAAGGCAAGTTAGGTTCTGGAATAGATAGATTAGGAAAGTTTTGATGTCTTCACCAAAAGGAAATTTTAAAAAATATAGGAGACAAATATCTGGAGAAATTCAGAGATGGTTAATCTGGCATTTAGAATACACCTGGCTACATAATTTATAATCCTTTACTCTACACTTGGGCAAATCACATTACTTAGTGTACTGCTGAGGAACTGGCAGAATACAAATCTCCTCTACCTTTTCTAAAAGGTATATTCGTATACACTTATAGAGGGAGTATGTGGGCAACTTTCCCAGGATATTGCTATTTCCACATATATACATATATATATTTCCATATATATGGAAATAGCAGTGTCATGACACAGTAATATTTTTATGTGGAAATAGAAGCTGCTTTTACCTACAAGAAGAATGCTTAGTGGGGCTTTCATGATGTACACATACATACCAGGGGCTTTTAATAACTAACTCAGTCACTGAATCTAAACAACTTGGTTTATTTCAGCTATCAGACACAGCTTTCCTAGTTTCATCATATTTCTTTATCTTTCACTAAAGAAAAGGTGTTTCTTTTTGAAAATAGTAAACTATCAAAATTACTTTTACTTTTAAATTTCAGTAAGACTTGAAAACTCCCAGCCTTTGCAGTGGCTTAACCCCTATTATGTACAGAAGCTGAACACATGAAAATCTCCAGCAGCAGCAGGAATTTCACACACACGTTGAAGAGAAGATTTGAGAATTTTGCAGCTTGGTCACTGGTAGATTTGGAAAAAAATAGAAATAATCTGAATTTTCAACAATTTTAATTGAAATCAGACTGAATCTGTCATTAACAAGTTCTAGAGAATTTCAGTCTTTTCATTCACTATACACCTCAAATCACCTGAGCAGAACTGGCTTCACTTGATTCATGTCTGAGCAATGAAATAAAGTCCATTGTGAAATTCTGAATGAACAGACTGTGGAGTAAAACTGTAAAAGGAAAACCCAAAATGTCACTTTGGTACCAAAAGTATGATCTAGACAGATTGTAGCCATTAACTTCAAAAGATTCACCTCCAAATATGCCAATCTACTGTAGTCCCTTCAGCTGTGCTATAGCAATGTCCAGCAGTGAGCCAAGCATGGTCCTTCCTGGGAACAAACACATCTGTCTCAGCTCCTTTGTCCTTCAAGTGGGAGAACTGGTTGCTAGGAGCTCCAGGTCTTTGGAGCCAAATACAAGGAGGTCTTCTCAGCACAGAGCTTATAGTCCACCTATGCTCTTCCCTCCACAAAAGGTCCTGTAGACACACCCACTGCTTTACTTTCTGACCTCACTGTGATGTTGCAGTACACTATATGGATATTAACTGTATTTTCCAGGCTGTAGCCCAGGCTCTGCCAATATCCGGATGCGTATCTTGAGGGAACTGAACGTCTCTATTTCTATTCCTTTATCTTTTGCAAATAACAATACAGAAAGAGGTCACCTACTTTATGGGATTGTTGTGAGACTGAAGTAATTGTTGTTGTGACTTTGAAGAGGTAAATGGTAAGCATTATTATTTGAGCATTACTCTTGAGCTACAAAAAGAATCCCTCCTGCAGTCAGGGTGCTCAAAAGAAGACATAAATGCTGTGATGAAAGGGAGGCCTTGAGCACAGATGTGAAATTGCTCTTGAAACCTGTGTGATCTCCCCACCTGCACATCTCTCTCCACCTGCTCCACAGGCCCTGCTGTCATGGAACAGAAAACATTTGGCTTTTCTGCCAGTGTAACAAAGTGAAACAGTGTGCACTAAATATTCCCAGCCCCTCCTTTACACCTGCCCTTACCTTCTCTGACAGACTGTGTGAACCCCTGTGAGAACATTTTTCTTGCCTTCTGAATAGGTGTTGTAAGAAACACTATGGAATACATCACCTCGTGGGAATCTGTGAGTGTTCTTGGTAAGTGCAAAGGGGGCAGCAACATCATTTCAATTATCACTATGAAAACAAAATTAATCTCTATTTATTTTCATCAGGATTCAGACACAGAAGAAAGGAGATCTCCAGCAAGCACTCTACATATGAAGTGGTCACAAATACCACAGGTGCTTTACTCAGAGGTACTGAGTAGTGAGTTCATTTTAATCCATCAGTAAGGACACATTAAGAAGGTAGTGACCAAAGATACAGATACATAGCCATAAAACATGAATGGCTTCCCATGGAGTATTCCTGCTTGGTGTGAGATTGTGAAGGACAACAAACACATTGATATTTTGGCCAGCTGTAATGCACAGTGAGGAGGCCACAGCCTTTCTTTGGCCGAGTACATCAAAAAGGGAACTACTTTCTGTCACAGCTATGGAGCAGCATTTTGTACTAACAGTGTGGGAATATGTCACCATAAGCAGGGAAACAGATCCATGGCAAAACATTAATGCTGCCTGAGCTGATGTACCATTAAACCATGACCTCATCTCTCTGCTTCTTATGAGGTTGTAACTTGATTAGTCCTCCATCACCACAGAGCCTTTTAAGGTAGACAAGACTTTAATTGCTGATATAAAACATTTGTATTTTCTCATCTTGCATGAAAGAAAACTAGAAGAAAACCACACAATTTTTTCTTTCTTTGCAAGTCATCATTTGTAAGGCTTCATCTGGTTGCAATGAAATATATCTTCAGCTACTCTTTTAGGAGATAATAGATTAAGGTTCTTTCTAGCACTTATAACTGTAAGATTAACTCAGTAATCTGGTTTCTTATCTGGCTCCTACCTCCCACGCCTACCTCTTCTTGTACATGGGAGAAGTCAATAGCACTTAACTTCTCTAATTGAAATCAGCCTGCTGACTGAATCCATCCATGGATACAGGAGCTGGACTGTAATAATCTGTTCTACAGAGAATTAATCTCCTGGGAGTGAGGCAGACCTAATTACCAACCTCAGTGAAAAGTCTGGATTTGCTATTTCTGCTTGTGGGCCCAGCTGGAGGAAAAGGCTCAGCATACCGTTTAACTACTCTCTTCCTGAAATGCTTTAAACATGCCTAATACTGCATCTTGCACAATTGGTTTTAGCGGCTCCAGTAACAGGGTAGAGGCTCTCTTTCCATCACACTTAACATTAAAAGAATCTGGGCCTCTCATCTGCCTCAGGGCAATGGTCTAAAAGTCTCTAGAACTTATGAGTCACCACAGGCTTACAAATGGCATTTAGACCATGCGTTTTACAACTACAAGTCAGCATTTCTGTGGGTAATGGCTATTTTGCTAGAAAGAAGAGTCACTGCCAATGATAAACTGGGAGCATTTCCCTTGCATGAATGGTGTATCAGTGTATCTTTTCAGCTTTGGTCAAGTGATGTATTTCTTAGGATAAAAGATGGGGAGGCTGCAGCCAGGACACAGTCAGCTGGGTTATTTTCCATGAAGGACTCATTTCTTCCTGAATTTGCTTCCATGTTTGTCCAGAATAGGCTGTTGGGCACCATGAAGATTATTTGCTAACATTAAAAAAGAGTATCGAATCTGGTTTCCTAAGTATAAAAAGAGAAGTCGAATGCAAAAGACAGTTCATGGCAGTCACTCCAGGATGTAAACTCACAGCTCTGATATCAGCCCCCCACATCTTTTAGAAAGCATTGTCTTGATGTAAAGAGCCCAAATTTGAAGTTTAGAAGAAAACAGAATAAACTCAACGTCTTTTAAAGGTGCAGTGAGGGTAAGTATGACATCAAATGCCTCATATATAACACAAATATGGAATCCGTGCAGGATTTATTTACCCTATGTGGACTTTGAGAACCATATTGTTGAACGCCCCATACGGTTT
>JAAGNO010002702.1:113466-124455 GCA_033439905.1 Ceryle rudis | reverse complement strand
TGTGAAACGAGGCTTTTATTTTTCCCTTAGTGTGCAAATACTGCCTTTGCATCTATGTTTTATTTATTTTGTTTTACATGGCTGTATGCAAATCAAACCCCAGCTACCTCAAATGCCAGCTTTCATTTTAGTATGCTCTCCCATGTGCATTTGTATGACTGCATGTATTAGATGGAAGTCATTGGTTTTAATATTTAACTTTATCAATAGGAAGATGACACTCCTTGTCACATGAGAAGGTCCTAATTAATTCTGGATTGCTCTATTACTATGTCAACACTCAGGCACCTGAAATAAATGACAAACTCCTTATTTATGAACTTGGAGAGACTGACTTCCAATTTTAGGCTGGAGTGAAGAGCCTTGACATTGTAAGACTTATATTATAAGTCCATGCTAAGGCAAGGGGTCAGTTCTTTGTTCAGTCTGGGAGTCCCAGTCCCTAAAACAGGACCTGTAGGGCTGAATGGGACGTGCTTCCCATTCAGAGCATTGTTGAAGGTGGTGAGATAACAGAAGAAGGCATCCCACAGTGTAGCGGTTGCTACCTTACACACAGCTGATAGAGTGTGCTCAAGAAAAATATGAGGACTGAGACATAGGTCCATGACCGGGCATTTTTTTTAGATTAAAGGCATACTGTGCAATAACAGTGGTTCAGGTTTTATTCTGACTTAAGATGGTCACATCTTGCTAAGTTCACTCAAAGAGCTTCATTTTATTGAGGCCACACTGATACCCCAGTTTCCTCCTCTTTATGCTAGTCCACATATATATTACTTTACAAAGATGTGGAAACAGGCAGACAATCCTGTACATGCTCCGAGATTACAACACTCTCTCCAGTCTCTTTCTCTACAAACAAAGACACTTTTCTGGACACATCCCTAATCTTTCCATGATGTAATTCAGATATCATTAGCAAAATGATCTTTTAAAGCAAAAATGGATATTAACTTGCTTCATGTAAGAATATATTGCCCTAATAAACTGATTTTAACCATGCTGTTAGACACAGTTGCAAGACAAGTGATAGAAATTAACTGGTAAAATGATAATTTATTTTCTCTGGCTTCAGGGGAAATTGCTTGTATGCTTTGGAAATAAAACCCTCAGAGTGCTGAAACGTGAACGTTACCCAGTCAGAAGAGACCAAGAGAACACATCAAGTTTTTATTGAGGCTTCTCTCTGTTGAAACAGTTCTACAACTTAGGTAAAATAAAGACATGTTGAAGATTTTTGGGGGGGGGAGGGAAGAGAAAATAATGTTACTGACTGAAATGAGGAGAGAACAGACAGAGTAGCTCTTTGGAAGGTAAGCAAACTTCTGATGAAAGAAAAATTATGATCTATGATTTTCAGCTAAGCAGTGCCTACATTAACAGAGTTATTGATAAAAAAACCCTAAAAAAATACAGTATTCAATAACTACCTGAAAAGGAAAATAAAGCTCTTCTGGGGGAAAAAATACAGAGAATCCTTTACATCCTTTTACAAACATATGTATATTAAAGTCTGATTTTATCAGTGAGGTAAATATTAGCTGAGATAGAATTGATAGTCTCTATCAGTGTCACTGGCCAAGTATTAAAGACTAGTGCTAGATAAATTAATAAAATAATTATGAAGATGCAGAAACACTACAGGATAGAGGCGGACATGTGGATGTGGCTTATTTCTATCGGAGCCATTTCAAAAATGGATTTTTAAGTAAAAAGCCCTATATCTAAAAAAACATACAGAGAACCCAATTAGATGTAGATGTGGATTTTTATGAAGAAACAATAATAATTGCTTTATGTTGACTCAGAAAGGATTATTTGATCCAAACACTTTGGCCAGGGCTTGCTTTCCCTAGAAACTTTTCCCCTCTCAGAACAACACAACACAAAACAAAGAATATTAAATTCAAACCCAATAAAACCAATATATTAAAACAAAGAAAAAGTTCTGAAATGAAAAATTAAAAGATGATAAAAATTACTGAATACAAATGAGCCATTATCTTGAAGGGCCTTCCTCTACCCTCTATTTCCACAGTTCATTTCTTCCCTTTTTTTGTGGCAGAAACCACTCACCATTTCCTAATTGCTTCAGTGACCTCCGGAAACTGCATTTTTTGTCAATTTATTATTCAGTGAAAATGTATCACCGAACTCTAATTATAAAAGCATTTATTAATGTCAGCTACTAATGCCACACATTTCATTGTTTCATTACATCATCCTAAACTGTAAGGCCTTTGTAGCATTTCTCAACACAAGGAGCTGAGCTCCCAAGAGTGCAATGAAAAACCAGGGCTCCAGTCCTGGGGATCTCGCATAAGGCTGCACAAATGGGAGAAAGATTCTCACATCTCACTCCCCTGTGGGATTCCTCCCTCAGCTTTGAAAAGGGCTCTGGTTGTGATTAAACCTTTTCACTATTTTCCTCTTTCTGGTGTGGCCAGGGGAAGAATTGTGATAAAAGATTTAAACTTACTCTCAGCCTTTTCTAAGAACAAACTAATCTTTGCTTTGTTACCTCTGAGTTTCCTCACTGACTTTCCCTGACATATAGCTGTTTATCCACCCTTCACTCCAAAGCAGACAAACAGTCCCTTGCTGCTGCTTAAGTATTGCTATGGTAGAATATTTTTAGGTAGCATTTAGAAAGGTAGGCTTAACAGGAGCTGAGAAAGAAAGGAGAGAGCCCCTTCCTTCCCTACTTCTTATCTCCCAGGGAGGGTGGGGCTGCATTTTATATGTTTTAAACAATCTATCTACAGCTGTGAAACCGGTGATAGAAGAAATACTTATCAAAGGGCCTTGAAAATGCTTGCAATTTGTGCAAGTCTCCCCAAGGAGAGGAGGGGGAGGAAGGAATTCTGTGGTAATCCATGTTATAGAAAATGCTCAAATGTATGTAATGCTGATTATTACCACCTGCTCAGCCTCTTCTATGTTACAACCCTCTTGGGAGAGGCGTACTTAAGGGTCTTGTCAAAAAATGTCAACTTTATTTTTTTCACCAGATGCAATAACTTTCCTTGAAGACCGCCTGCTTTGGATCCCACGTGAAAATACCATTAAGCCTTCATAGAAGGGGTTTTGGGTTAGCAATCGATTTGGGACTAGTTTATGGCTGTTGCAGAACTTTGAAGGACCCATGGCCCTTACTGAAAAGGCAAGGCTGGGAGAAATACTGTTTATGTCATTCCTTCTTTATTAAATAAAATAAAAATAGGAAACACTTAATTTGAGTGTCTATGATTTCTTTTAGTTAGAACCCTGAAGCCACCCTTTTCCCAGAGGCTAATGCTGTTAGATAATCTTGAACAATGAGTGTGTGCATTACAAACTCAGCAATTCAACTGCTTTTTGACTACGGTTATGTGTCACAAATGAGTTGACAGATGGTGTTAGGAGGTGCCTCCCATGAGCCAGGAACAAGGATGTTATACGTTTGTACATAAAGAAGTCAGGCAAGGTTTTTCTGGCCTCAGTAGCTTGGAAACAAAGAGAATGTGTTACCAGGATTTCCGGCAGCTATGAAAAAATCCTTTCACCTTTGTACTTTAAAATGATGCTGTCAGTGATATTTAGAGTGAAAACTGTTCCATCAAAATTGGTTGTTTTCCTTGGGGGTTTTTTGGTTTTTTTTTTGGTTGTGTTTTTTTTTTTTTGTGTGTGTGTGTGTGTTTTTTGTTTGTTTGTTTGGTTGGTTGGTTGGTTTTTTGGGGTTTTTGTTTGTTTGTTTGTTTGTTTGTTTTTTGTTTTGTTTGGTTTTTTGGGTTTGGTTTGGTTTTTTTGCTTGGTAGTTCCTTTTGCTTCTGTAGCAGTTCAAGGCAAGAAAAGTTGGAGAAATAGGTTATGTCTGTTTAAAGCGTTTCAAGTGTCAGCCAAATAACAGATCATACAAGAGCATCTTTGGTGTTTGCATTTCTGCCCCTAGCACACCACATGCTGTTGTTGATCCATGCTTCAGACTAGCTCCTTGCAAGGTTTCAGTTCTTTGGCTGGTTAATGTTTAATGTTACACGCATTTAAAATGAGGGTCAGGGTGCGGTCACTGATGGTAACTAACTAGGTTTTCTTCAGACTTGGGGGTTTGCAGTGTCAAGCGTTGAAAAGCCCTTTCCTTTGAGCCTGGAGGAGGCAACTGCAAGCGGAAGGCTTAGATCAATGTACCTGGGGGCCCCGGGCTCAGATCCTGACATTGATGGTGACTCTCCATGTGGCCTGAGGCAAATATCTCACCATCTCAGGCTTGTGCACATAAAAATCTGGCAATTTTTGCTTCTTTTATTTTGTATTTTTTCTTGCCAGCTGTATCATGAGCTTTTCAGATCTCAGATGGAGACCATGAAGTTTGTTTTTACATCTTGTACACTGTTGTAGTAAATTAGCAAATGGAAGGAGAGGAACTCATAAGCTTGGAAGAATTATTTAAACTCTTCCATCTGTAAGCAGCCAGGGGACTTTTTGGCTTTCTGTTCAGTCTTGAGGGCCAGCGTGATTTCTGTAAACCATAAAAAAAAGACTTGTTGAGAAAGTTATGATCTATCTTTTTGACAGATGGAGAGGAAGAAAAGTAATTTCTGCATGATTGAGATACATCTTGATTGAACCATAATGGTGAAGTACATGATACTCGGTTAGTACACTCATTTTTATGGCAGAAGATGGAAATAGAGTCTGTGATGGGCTACTGGTCAATGATCCAGTAACAATAAAAAGGTATTCTGTATTATATTCTGTGAAGTACGGAGTGCCAGTGGAATCAGGTGAATTTGTGTGGGTCATTTTTAAAAGGTTTAAAGCTTTCAATCAGCTGGGTTGTGTTTAGAGCTTGGCAGAGTCCTTCCATGTGTCTACAGGAGAACTTCATGTGAGAGAGTCTTCCAGAGCTACCCACAAATACTTGGAAGAAACTTCAATGCATAAAACCATTAATTACTGTGTCATCACTCTGTTCAAGGGTAATTGACATTTGACAATAAGTATTTCCTTTTCTATCAGGCATCCTGTAACCCTGGTACTACTGTACATGTTTTGTTAATATTTTTTTTCCATTTCAGCTAATTGTCTACAGTGTTGCTGGTTCTTTATAGAAAGAAAAGAAGGTAAGAAGGAAATCACCCTTCCTTCATATACCACCTGGTAACTACAAGAATGCTGATTTCCCTGGATACAAAATACAGTCAGTCTGCTGTAAATGGACACTGGGTTGACTGTCAGGGGTTGGCTGTGCCCTCTAAGAAAGGAAGGATGCAGAGTGTTGTTCAGCTGTTTGAAAGAAGTGGGGGAAATTTAATTCAATCCCTCCCATAGGACATTTCTGTGATCATCCCAATGGCTTATGGATAAATTGGTGTGGGAATTACTGGAATTCCCTGTGAGTCTGGTGCCAAACTGAATGTATTTACTCCTCTTGATAATACAAGAAAAGAGATTTTTTCAACTTAAAATCCATCAGAAAAGGATTCTGTAATTTTGAGACAAATAAGAGAAAAACAGAAAACAGACATCACTTGGAAGAAATCAGAGAGACATGTTCAGGCTGTTGGTGCCTAACACAGCTCCAGATGATCAAGTCCAAGGCCATTTCAGTCAGTGCTGGAACTGGAGACCATTACACATAGGAAAGTTAACTTGACAAAAAAACGATCCTGTGGATATGGCATGACAGGAAATAAACATTCGTTGTGTATGAACTCTTTGTTGGTGATCCAGGATACTTTCAGTGTTAGTCCACAGATACCGAAATGAAGACTTTCAATATCTATATAATTTCATTTTATTCACTATAGAGGGACTGAGGAATGATCTTGTGGTTAAAGCACAGACCTGGGACAGAGGAGATCTGGGCTGAAGCCAGACCACAATTGAAAATAGTGGTCCGGGTTTAGAAAATAATTCCAAGTACTTACATCAGGCACCCAGAAACAGAGTTATCCAAAATTAACTCTGTCTTTTCTAACTGCTGACTTAGTTTCTCTCTACCTCCATTTTTCCCTGTCCACTGTAAATGACTTTAATAATAAGGAGGACAATTTTCTACCTTTATAAATAAAGTTGCTTATCTATAGAAAAGAGAGAGGACTTTCAGCATACTATCCCATAATAATACTAAATCATTTGCTACTTATTTGTTATCCGTTACACCCGTGATAAGTGAAAGACCCTAACAAAATGCATATTTTCACATTATAGTTTTACAAAAATATTTTTAAGTATTTGGAATAAGTATTTTCTTTTCCTCAAATTTAAGATTTTTGAACATTTCTGCTGACAACAACAACAAAAAAACCCCTGTAATTTGATGTTATTTTTAACCTTATTAAGGTAACTTGGCCTTGCTGTTGTAATGCTTTAGCTTCTGCCACATTACAAATGTTGAATGTTAAACGGAATTGATGGGGGGTATTCTTACTAATTGCCACTTGTGAAAAGATAATTATATTCTCTGTCTTGGATAATATGCTGTGGCATTTGGGACTAGCTAAGCATGACCTTCCTGACCTTTCCTGTTGTCAGTTTTGCAGTGAGTGGTGTGGAAAAACAAAGGCTAGTTGAGACTAGAAAAAGTGATTGCAGGACTTCAACCTACCATAATTCATTTGGAGGAAATACGTTTGAAGTTAACTCAATCAATAAAAAATGACTGTATATGTTACTCAGAGTGACTGGGAGATGTTAGCATTGAAAGCAGTTCTATTTTATTTTGTGGTACAGTTCCAGTGTCTTTTTGGAATCTGAATACATGAAATTTATATGCCAATGTTGCACAAAATTTATGTCATCAAAATACTACCCAGAGAAAACTTTGCTGCCAACCTAAACTGAGCCCTGTTGAACAAGGACTCAGAGCAGGTGAAAAACTGTATTTATGAAACAGTCACCTGGTGAAAAATGGCACTTCATTAAAGCTAAAATGTTCCTTCAATTCTGTGGACTGTTTTCCCCAGGTCTAGGATGACTCCGCAAATATAGTTAGACTGATTCAGAGTTTCAGGTCCTCACAGGTAACACTAGTCACGCTAGCTCAAGTCCCCACTTGTTCTCTGGAATATACGTGAGCCTGGTCTCCCACATCACATGCAAGTACCTATTACCAAGTCTTCCTGGGGCTTCCCTTTCATATGCTTCCTCCAAGAAATTCTGAAAAGCTTTTCTTTCTTTCTTTGTAGCTGAATGAAAACAGTTAAAGCTTTGATATGTTTTATGAAACAGAAGAGACGTTTTCTGCACCTCCATACTTTGAACATTCTTGTTATGCTTCCAAGACACCCTATGACTTCTGCAACGTTGATTGTGACACTGGAAGTCTAAAGGACTAAAGGACCTTAGTCCTCCATCTATAAACTAGGGAGAATTCAGTGACCTATTTGTAAACTGGGGAGAGTACCCTTTGCCTCTTCTCCTTTCTTTTTGTCCCATTTTGGTTTTGTTTGTTGTTTGTTTTTACATTTTTGACACTTAATAGCATTGGGCAACCCACTTAAGTGACACTGATCTCCTTTTACACTCATCATGCTGTTCTTATAATGCAAACAATTTAAAAAATGCATAAAACATTTCTACAAAACTGCAGGGGAGCACAAACAAACAAAAATAAAAACTAAATTACTAACATTTATTACTGTATCTTCACACTATTTTTTCATGTACTGTAGGAAGAAGGAAGATAAAGAGAAAAATTTTTTATGCACTGGATTTTTGTTACAGACTTCGACACTTTTCTTAGTGTCTTGCAAATTTATGTTCCATTTACTTTTGATTAATTTCTGCACTGTTCTACTTGTTGCTCTAATGTTTTGTTATTAGACTTCAGGCAAAACTTCACTTCTTACAGTTCAGCATATTATCCCCGCTTAATTCTTTCTTTCATTAAAGCTCTGCAGATCTCCCACCACTGCTTTTTTTTACCTCTCTGCAGCCTTCACTGACAATTAGCATATGTTTATTCTATATTTTTGCTAAGTTACAGTAAAAATCCACGAATTTCTGCAATGAAGGGAACTTAAAATTCTGCCTGTTGTAGACAGAAAGAGCGACTATTTTCTGATAGACAGATCCTGATATCTCCCCTATATAATCAAGCTGTTCTAGATTTCATCCCTTCATAAACCATCAAATGCCTGAAAACCAGGCTGGCCAAAGACATTAGTCAGCATTTTCTTCATTCACTTTGCTCTTATTGCTCTTTCTAGAGCAATGACTATTTCCAGCTGTGTAATGCTTGCCTCCGAGTTAAATGTGGGTGGCAGCATGTACCATTGCTGACTGGTTTATGAGCCCAAGCCAATGCAGAAAGAAACCACTTCAAAGAATGCTACCACAACAACTAAGTGATATCAGATGGACATTGACTCAAATTTGGTCTATTTCGAAACAGTTCCCAAAAATGCAACCCTTTCCAGATCTAAGTGTGGTGTTCTTTTGTACAGCTAAATTGGGTAATTATGAGGGATGCATATCTTCATAGCTATATTCAACCAAATGCTTTTCTTGCCTTTATTTTAACAGAACAAGCATATGTGGGGAGCACAAGGCCCTGACCCCTTAGGTGCTGAATACTCTCTGTTCACTTTCATATCCACATGAGAGGAGGGAATGATACCTGTCAGGATCCAGCTCTGATCCCAGTATATGGGCTATGGACAAGATCACTGTGTTGATGACTGCAGGCTCTCAATGAACAGGAAACAGTAATAACGAGTCAGGTCCTGTCATATAAACCATATTAAAAGGTACTGCTAATAATAAAGGCTGAGTAAAATTTTAAACTGTTACCCAACCAGTTTGCCTTTTCTCTGTTTTGGCTTAAGAAAACTCATGTCCTGGGATGAGCATCTAAAGTGACATACAACTTCAGTAAGCAAAAACAGACATGCTTTGAAGCCTCCTTAGTGTCTTCCAAGTCCCCAGGCAGTTCCAAAGGGCGTTCTGGGAAAGGATTAGGTGCAAGAGTTGGACCACCTGCCTTGGCACCAGAACAGAAACCTACTTGTCCCTGCCCAAATACATGAAGAAGGCAGGAAGTTGTTTGGCAGTCTGAATTCCCATTTTGTAAAGGCATCTCTCTGCCTGCCTGAGCTCATCGTCACTATTCAAGGGAAGGACAGTTTTTTTCACACAGCCTTCCTTCAAAGGTTTTCTATCAACTGTCTGGTGCAGAACAAACTAAGTGACACTGCATGTCCTTCATATATGTTATTAACTGTAGAAGGTATTGGAAATAAAATCACTAGTAACTGAGTCAGTAGGAATGAGATACAGAGGGAGAGAAAAGGAATTAGGAAGAGAATTAGAAAGAATTAGAGGAGAGCACAGATGGGAAAGACTTAGGAGAAGTAGCAAAGAAAGGAAAGGATACAGGAAGGTGAGCAAACAGAATGGAAAAAAAGGCAAAAAATAGGGTGAATCATAAAACAATATGCATAAAATAAGGCAAAGTCAGGCTAAGGAACAATCTCACAACTAAGTTGGAGCTGAGCTCATTTGAAAGTTTGTCCCTTGCTCTGTTTGCTTGTAAATTTAGCTCTGAGCTCTCTCAGTAGTTACTCTCCACTTGTCTTAAGTGAAACACTCTCCTAATACTATAGACTAATTCACAGAGATAGATGCAAAATTGTTTATTGGAGTATTTGTGACTGTTCCCTTTGTCCAGGTTCACGCCCCTCTCCTTGTATTTCCTCACGAACTCCAGATCAATGGTACAACCACATTTTAGCAGCATCTGCACAAAATCCCAGTGTTGTCCAAAGCAAAGTGATCTGAAATTCTCATATGCCAATTTTAGCTTTCATCAGGCATCTAATGCATTTCAAAGTATGATTTTTTAGTATGCTTGAATGGTGCTCAGAACATGAGTGCTTACATCTCTCTTTTCAAAATACCGTAAGAATATAAGCAAAGAGGCAGCTGACCTGCTGCTACACTGTGATCCTCTGTGCCCACTAAATGTGCTCTTGTAATTTATAGCCCTTCTTGTTTGTATCTCCTCACAGTAATCTTAGCACTGACATCTTGGAAAGTGATATATGTGAATCAATTACTAACTGAGGTTACTAGGATAGCAGCACCTGAGAAAATGCTTTGTCTGAAGCGAGGAGTTGAGTGTCTTGAGACCTGACCAGAGAGAAAATAAAAAGAAATTAAAAAGAGAGAGGAAACATCAAAAAACCCAAGTTGTAAACTGAAAGAAATAATGTGATTTAATAGCCTGACAGGTCTTTAGCCTTTCCCTGTGAATTTGCACAGTTAACCAATAATTACATAAATCAATTCCTCCTATAAAATCTGTGCTGACAATTGTTTGGACCTGGGCAATGATCGATTTTGTTGCATGCCACCTTGTTGGGCCTTAACTCAAGAGTCCATTCTCTTTCAGCAGCACACTTCAATGATGGCTTAACCAGGTATTCTGAAGCCCTAGTCATTAGTCTCAAAGATTTCACAAGTTTTACCCTTTGCAAAAAAGAAAAGAGAATTCCAGCCCAGCTTGCTCACTCATCCTTTTGGTCTCCAGTTTAAAATGAAGGAATAGGGAACATCTGGACAAACATCTTGGCATATTTTTGTTATGATGGCTCAGGCCAAAGTTTGTGTTTCAACAATGCCTTATAGTATCCAGTCACAAGACACAGAGTGACTTTAGGTCCTTAGAACTGAAAGGTTTTGGAAAATTCCATACAAATAAGGGCCAGACATACAAGTCTTAGAAGCAATTATGGTATTCCTTTTCACTTAGCTTTGAATTAACATTTGTTTGAAATAAAAAGAAGCTTTATTCCCCCCCCCCCCCTTCTCTGTGGCCCTCTTTCCTGTCCCCATGTCCCCCCGATGCTCCATGTCTCCCCGATGCTCCGTGTCCCCCTGTCCTGTCCCCGTGTCCCCCATATAGTCCCTGTCCCCCCGTCCTGTCCCCATGCCCCCCAGGCGCTCTGTGTCCCCCATCCTGTCCCCATGTCCTGTCCCCACATCCCCCCGTCCTGTCCCCGT